>VSMD01093546.1:0-216183 GCA_008750895.1 Mirza zaza
ACGAGTGCCTGTCCCAGTTCACCCACAGGGAGCCCAAGCTGGGTCTATGTCTCTCAACCTCAGGCTCTGCCCCATTCTCCTGGGATCACCGTGCCAGCAGCACCTGGGAGGGCTGGTGGGCAGAGAGCTCACAGTCTGAGTTCCCCTTAGTCAGCTGTAGGGCCCCAAAAGGGAAGGTCCCGTTCCCTGGAGGTGCCTCCATCTGGTGGCTATATTGTCTCTCTGGGCAGCCGCGGGTAGGGTCGGGGGAGGGTGGGAGGAGGCAATATGGCGTCTGCCGCGCAGCTCGGGTCTGTGCACACGGAGGTGCCCGAGGGAGTTGGGAGCCTGGTGCCGCGTCCGCTACTGGCTTACCGCTCACTGGCGGCGGTTGTCGCTGGGCTGGTGTCCACAGGTCCCTCCGCTTGCTGGGGAGCCCGCCAGCAGTCCGGGATGCAGGGGAGGGGAAACGGCAGATCCACCTACCCTTCCCACTGGTGTCGGGCTGCTCCGGGGGTCCCAGCCTCCAGTTCTCCTCTGCGACCTCCTCCCGTGGAGTCTCCCGTGGTCTCAGGTACTCCTCCTGCCGACCCTCATCCAATGTAGGCTCATCTTCTTGCTTCTTTCTTCTAATTTCTGCTAGAATCTGTCTTTTCTTCAGAGACACTCTGTCTGGCGGTGTTTCTCATCCGCCATCTTCTGGGCGGGGCCTGGTTCTCAGTTCTAATCCTACCACTTCTAGCTATATACCATTGGGAAAGTTATTTAATTATGGTTTTCCAATTTGGAAAAGTAGGTTAGTTAAAGTACACCTAATGCACTAGGTATTTGCGGATTAAATGAGTTAATACATCAAACACATTGTTCATTTCCTGGCACATGGGCAATGCCGTGCTACTGTTTGTTATCAGTTTAAGTCAAGTTTTCCTGCAGAGTAACACAGCCTTTCCATTGACATCTGAGCCCCTAGGTTCTCTTCTTCCACACGTAGAAGCCCCTAGGTTCTCTTCTTCCACATGAGGACACATTAAATATTTTATGAACAAAAATAGTTTCTTCCAAAAAGAAATCCTGATGTTAGATCATCAGATGTATTTATCGCTTTGTTTAGGATCCATGTCCTCTACTGTACTGGCCTAAATAAGTATCAGTTTATTATTTGACATGTATTTGTGGCAGCAGTGAGGAGAACTAACTAGTGCTAACCCTTAGTGCTAGCTAGCAATTAGGAACCAGGTATTGGAATAAATTATTGACTTACCATGTTTGGATATCATTTGAGAGAATAAAATAAGGATCAATACTTCTTGCTCGATCACATAGGTTATGAGGTTTCTGCAAGTTAATGTAATAAATATTTTAGTAAATTGGAATCATTGAAACACCATTGTGGAGTTACACACTGAAATGATGGAGAAAGAATGGGCATTGGGGCCAGAGAGTCCTGGGTCTGTGGCTTAGCCCACCAGTTCCCAGATGGGTGACCTTTTACTAGTATCATAATCTGTTGGATTTTTGAGTCTCTTTTAAGGTTGAAAATACCTATGTAAATATTTATGAAAAAGATTAAAGGAGATGCTGGACATTAGAATCTAAAACAAAGTATCCTACATGGATCAGGTTCTCATGAAATGTTATCTACTTCCCAGCCTCCACACAGATCAGGGGCAAGGCAGTTATTCTTAAACATCATGTTAATTGGATAATTAGTTCAATTCCTTACTCTGCAACTGACTCTTAGGGAGACTGACAGATTTAAGTTAAACCAGGTTCAAGTCCAAGCCTTGGATAGTCAGAAAAGATGGTGGGGGGCAGAAGGCTTGAGGGGGCTGTGCTTTCAGTGGTGCTGCTGTAACCTAAGCAGAGGCAAGAATGAAAGAGAAGGGGGAAAGGAGATACAGAAACCACAGCAAGGTATCAGTGAGGAGAATGGACCTGGGGAAAATCAGCCAACTTGGGTAGTGTTTGCTGCATGAAAACTGAGCACCAAAATCTCAAAGACATGCAGAAATAAGCATTAGTTTTGATGGATCTACAGGTCAGCTGGGGTCTAGCTGCTGGGGTGTCACTGCTCCATATGTCTTCCATCCTTCTTGGATGGTGATAACCCTGGCATGTTCCTCTCATGGCAAAGGCAGACACATAAAACAATAGGAGGAAACACATAAGGCTTCTTAGGGCCTAGGCTCGAATTGGTGAGATCTCCCTTCTACCAACATGTCATAGGCCAAAGCTCTTACTGCAGCCCAGCTGTTAGAAAAGTTTGCAAAGTTGTATGCAATCGCTTACAGTGTTCCAGATGCTCCAATAGAGCTTATACATGCTGTTTAATGGGAGTCACTAAGAAAAATGAGGTTCACTGTAAAAAATCATCTTTAGCCTTATAATCACTCAGCACCCAAATAATTCTCATTCTCTAGTCAAGCCATGAACATTGCAAGTCACTTTATTATTGTATTCTCTTTGTCAATGTTTAGAATGTCCAGAGAGCTGAGACTTTCTGTCCCATCAGTGGTCCTTCAAGTCATGTACTCATCAAGAAAATACAGACTGCATATACCTAATCTGAAAACCTGAAATTTGAAATGCTCCAAAATCAAAAACTTCTTGAGTGCCAACATGATGTTTAAAGGAAAAGTTCACTGGGCCATTTCAGATTTCAGATTTTTGGATTAGGAATGAATGTTCAAACAGTGAGTGTAATGAAAATATTATAAAATATGAAAAAATCAAAAATCTCAAACACTTCTGCTCCCAACAGTTCAGAATAAGGGCTACCCAACTTGTACCTAAGTTTTAAAGAATTCTCTCAGTGTTGAAAAAATGTTTCTGATCTGGGCATTATACGCTTTAAAATGCATCTTGACAATATGGGTTTATCTTTGCAGCAGGATTTCCAAAATACAAAATGTTTGAAGCTAGAAAACTATACTATTTTTTTAAGCTTCAATTTCTCTTTCCTATCTCTGATTTTTCATTCCCATTATTGGCATTAAAATGATGTCATATGCAATCTACATTCTGCAAGTATAAATACAAATGAAACCTCATGAAATTTATAATGGCTCACTGAACCACAAGTAAATGTCTTCTTTGTTTTTGGTATTAATATTATAACAAATTAATTGTCAGTCATTTGCCTAAAATATCTTCTCTATGTTAATTCATGAGTGATTCATTTTATCCTCTTCTTTTTTTTTTTGTTAGCTTAGTTTTGTTCATGGTATTTGTTGTAGGTGTCACTGGTGCCCTTCCAGGGTCCCAGGGCACCCCTCCCCCAACCACTCTTGATTTGGCCATGAGCTTCAGGCATGCCCACCTCCTCTCTGGGTGTTGCCCTCAATTGGGAGCTACTCCCCTTCCTGGGAGTTAATTCTGTTAATCTTCATCACAGTACGATCTTGATATGTCTTGACATATGAATATGCTGCAGAGCGTCACTTTGGTTCATTATACTCATGACGTATTAATCCGATGAGCAAAATGAACCAAATATCCTAGATGCATTTCTCATGTCTGGTTTTGACTCTAAATGGCAGTGATTTCAGCCAGTATCTGAAAAGTCTTGGTGACTAAAGATTCTGCTTGCTTGAGGGTAAGGGCTTGGGTCACTTTGCCAGACAAACCACCCAGACCTGTAGAAGGGCTCATTGAAAGGGGACTCTAAAATGTGAAGTACGTGAGGAAGATAGCAAGACTTGGTTCCAGCTTTGGAAACAACTGAAGCCATAGTGCCTTTCATTTGTTTCACTCTCGTCTTGTAAATTTCTACATCTTAAGTACTGTGGCCAACTAGAATTTTGGAGATGCTGTGCCTAGATGAATTGAACTTCAAGTAAGAGACAAGAAGATTGCAGCAGAGCAAGATGTGCCCTGCTCAACCCCCTTTAATCATCTTGGGAAGACTTTGAGCTTGATGCTGTGAATGTTGGCTTCTAAAGGCTTCTAGCTACTCACCTTCCCTACAGAGATGGTGGGTACCATCTTTCCAGAAACAGCATGACCTCCCAGGTAGAGCAAAGGCCAGTGACTGCCTACGTGATATGGGGTTTGTGAAAGGCCAGGCCCCTTTACTCTAGGTGGGGACAGCTGTGTGAGGGTCATTCATGCCCCAAAGCCAGCCACTGTGATGAGGCCAGGTTAGACTGTACCTGAGACCATGTCCTTGATTGACTCTTTGCTCTTCCCTAACCTGCTCTCCTCACACCCTGCCAGGCTTTATCTCCAGGGAACCCAAAGTAAGGTACTGCTATGCCTTTTTTTTTTTTTTTTTTTGACAAACATCTATTTTTTTATAGTACACAAGAGCTGCATCCTTTTAATAAACTTTTTATTTTGGAATAATTTTAGACTGACATAAACATTGCAAATAAAATTTCCATATAACCTTTACCCAACTTCCTCAAATAACATAGTGTGTAACCACCATAGTACACTTATTAAATCTAAGAAAGTAATGTTGGTACACTCCTATTAGCTAGACTATTCTTTGGATTTTTGTCATTTTTGAAATTAATGTTTTCTTTCTGCTCTAGGATTCCACCTGGGATTCATATTATGTGTAGTCACCAAATCTCTGTAGGGTCCTCTTGATTCTTATATTTTTTCCCATGACCTTGACAATTTTAAAGAGTGCTGGTGAGATATTTTGTAGAATGGTACTTGGTTTAGACTTCCTGAGGTTTTCTCATTATACTGGAGTTGGGGGTTTGTCAAGAAAATGTTACAGAGGTGAGGTGGCCGTGCATGGCATTATCTCACCAGGCACATGGCATTGACATGGTTTTTCAATTGTAATGTTAATCTTGATCACTGCCAGGTTTTTTCACTGTTATTTTTTTTTCTTTCCATATTTTACTCTTTGGAAACTAGTGATTAAATCCAACACACACGGCAGAAGGGAAATTAAGTTATACCACCTGGAAGAGATAAATCTACATATATTATTTGGAATTCTTTAAAGAAGACTCATCCCTTCTCTTCGATTCATTTATTCACTTATTTATATCAATATTGATTTAGATTTCATTTTTTGAGTTATAAAAAAATGCTGTCAAAGTTTAATATTGTTGCTCAAAATTGTCCAGCGTTGGCCATTGGGAGCTCTTTCAGGTTGACTCCTATGTCCTTTCCATGGCCTATTTTTCTTCTTTAGCAATTTTTTTACTTTCTGGTACTATTAAATGCTCCAGGCTCATCTTGTATGTCCTACTCCAGCCCAAGAATCAGACATTTCTGCAAGGAGCCGTAAAAACCATTTTTAAATGTGTTCTAGAGAATGTGATATGCCAAACAAAAATTATATTTCATAGAGTAAGTTTATTTTGGAGTGAGTTTCTAGGAAAATACTTAGGACACAGGAAAATATCACATTATGGCATGTAATTTGCTTTCTCAGGTCTCCTTTGTTTTTCTTTATTTTTAGGGGTGACTACTTTCTGACTCTGCCACATATATGTTATCTTAAGCACTTCTGTTGTTCAATAATAAGTAGCATTTGTGAATTTGTCTCATAATCTTGTTTCATCAAAGTTAGTTGATTGTTATTCTTTGTTGAGTTATGGCTAGCTGCTCAGAGGGTTAAAAATGAGAAGGATGTAGCCCTTTCCTACAGATCATTCAGTGGGAAATTGAGTGAGTGGCTCTTGAATTGAGCAGAGAGATGAGAGATGTTCTGGACATCAGATGGCTCCTGTTTGATCCGCAGTGACCCCCAACTTGATTCTGAGAGTGGACAAGAGGGGCCCAAGCATCCCATACCAGGCACAGAGAATACGACTGGAACAAAAGGAGTGACCACACCTCTTTCCTCTAAATGCATTTGTTTACTGGCTTTTTGACTCATGCTAACAATTTGATGGCGTGTTAAGACAGTAGCTAACTGAAACCTTGTGTGGAAAGATGAAAATTCCAGCGGCTTTCATTTTTATACAGTTCAATGTAAAATATTTAAATCGAACATTCAAGGCAATTTCTTTTTTCAATAGAAGACTTCACAATTCATGGAAGACTCTCACCTGTTCTTTGTCCTCTCTGCAGAAATTGCTTCATTGTCAAACTGGCACATTTTCTTAAATATATTACGTAAATAAGGGAACTTATCATTTGTGGAGAAGCTTTAGACTGTTGAGAATTTTCGAATATAGCCACTTGGAATTTCTAAATACTTGGAGCAATGATCATTGCCTATGATGATTTATTTCTAAAACAGGCGCTTATGGCCTCATCATTATGGATGCAGAGAAAATGCTCCTGTTAAATTAAAACAAGTCAAAAATGCAAAGCTTAATTAGCAGAATATATTTACCAGTAAGGAATAATTAAATACACATTAATCAATTAAAATAAATGTACCAGTTTTCTGCTCTTTTTTATAGTTCTATTTATTTTCTTCTATTCCATTAAATTGTCTTCTCTATTTTATTCACTATAATGCTCCTGGTTTTTCTTTTCTGTCCACTGTTTCTCACTTTTATCTGCTGGCGGCTTCTTTTCTTATGATTTCTATGTGTTCATTTGTCTTAAGGTTCTGGGTTCAGTCTTTATTTCCATCTGTACATTCCCTATTGGAATTAATCAAGTCATAACTTTAATTATTGTCTGTATATATTTCCAGCCCTGACTATTCCCTCAAAGCTGTAGGCTTTTATATGCAACTGCATAGGTGACTTCTCACCTGGATCTCTGTAGGGCATCTCGAGCTTCTTGCCCCCAGAGGTAACTCTACCCTTCATAGTCTTCTCTATCTCATTAAATGGACTCAACATCTACCTTCTTTCTTTGGTCATATTTTAGAAGTTATCCACATTCTTGTTCTCTATCATCACCTGCATCCAGTCTGTTGGTATAGGTCCAGAATATTTCAGGAATGATTCATTTATCTAAAGGTATGGTCTTTTGCATCTGATTCTTTCATTGTAACATAATGTTTTTGAAGTTCATTCATACTGTAGCATACATGAATAGTTCATCCTTTTTTATTGCTGAATAGTATTGTGTTGAATAGATACACTACATTTGTTTATGTGTTCAGTCGGTGGGCATTTAGATTGTTTGTACTTTTTGGCTATTGCCAATAATGTTACTATAATGTATGCACACAAGTGTTTGTGTAGAAATACTTTTCCCTTTTATTAGGGAAGATTCTTAGCAGGGTAGATTCTTATTAGGGTAGATTCTTAGCAGTAGGATTCCTGGGATATTTAATATATTTTTAACTTTATAAGAAATTATCAAACTGTACTTCAAAGTGGCTATACTGTTTTACATCCCTGCCAGCAAGTTATGACCTGTATTCTCCCCAACCCTTTGCTATTTCTGTCTGATACCAATCATTTTTGCTTTATAAATTTCAAGTCAGTGACTTCTAATGGAAACCATCAATTCACATACCAGGTGAATGTGAATGTTCTGTGACATTGTTTCTACTGAGTTAAGGAATTTCAAAAACGTGATAATTAATGGATAAAAGGAAATTATAAATGGCTAGGTTGTAAGCAAGGACAACCATTTCCCAGCTTTGCAGCTCAGCTAAATCTTTCTGATACAGTGAGGTTTGCTGATCAAATGAAATGAAAATGAACCTGCTTCATTCTTGCAACCACAAAAACAGCTAGGTAGGTTTTCCAGTAATCAAATACCCCTCACTGTACATACATCATAGGTAGGGGTAGGATTAATCATTGCAGGGAGAAAGTGTAGGAGTAAATACGTAAAGCCAGTAATACAAAATAATATCAAAAATAAACACCATTCACCATAGAAAACTATAGTTCCTAAAGCGATTTCATTAGTTTGGGAGGTATAAAGAACTACAGAATTCTTATAGCAGAAAAATATTGGAGTGAAACGATTATTTGGTAATCATAAGCTGTAGAACAAGGTAATATTTCAAAATTATTGAAAAATTAAAGATTTCATAATTAAAAAATGAAGTATAGATATTATGCATGTAGCATTAACAGACTTCCTGAGCTCTTATTGGTGTAAGTGCAGTGTTACAATAAATGTTTTAAAAATAGCAGCTATTTACCTGTCAATGAACTAATCAATGTGTTTTATATTTTAAGTTAATCATTAGCTTGGATTTGAATTAAGGGTAGTTTATATCCTGTAAGAATTAATAGGGTCCTAATTAATTTTCTACTCTAATGTTTAAAATATCTGGAATCTAAAATATCTGACTAAAGGGTAAAACTATTGGATGCTAAACCCTGCTGAGGGATTTGGGAGTCATTGTTGTCTTAGAAAGACAATGAAAAACGAGGATATCTCTGGAGTCTTCCAATAGCCATAACATGCACAAACTATGTATAAACAGGGAAGATGTAAAGTTTCCCATTGCAGGCATAGTGTAAGAGAAGTTAAAAGGTCATTTATTTTATATTTGGGAATAGTACACTTACATGGTTCAGGACTATGATATGTGGATACAAGGTAATAAATCATTTTTTGGCAGAGGGTAATTAAAGAGATTAATAGTATCCCCTTTCACCTTGATGTTGAAAAGAAAACAAAATGAGTTCCACATCTTTATATTTCCTGCGTATTTCTTTCTCCATCACACTTTATCACGCTCCTTATATACAATACATACATATTAGGATATAAATGAAACTCTTTTTAAAGGCTTACCATATTCTAAAAAGCAAATAGTTACATTGATAATATAGTTGTATATTTTTTTCACTAAAATCAATTAAAAAACTCCTTTATCACGAGTCTCTCCATAGAGCATTATAGAAAATGAATATAATTGTAAATATTCAACAAAGTATTAAAATAGTCAGATCTTAATTCAGCTGAATACCACTGTGACATTTCTAACAGCCCATATGGTCTCTCAGACAGCTATGGTATCTATTGCTCCTCTTTCACAAGTTCTTACTATGTTCCCTGGTATTGTACTAAATGCTTTACATTGCCTAATTTAATCCTTCCTACTATCCTATGAATAAATACATTTACTCACTTTTTACAGGTAAGGCAACAGGGACTTACTAAGTTTAACTAGCTGTTTAAGAACACTTGGTCTCTAGGTGCAGGATCTCAGGTTTGAATCGTGGCCTGTCTGATTATACAGCTCACTGGTAGAACAATTGTGCTATTCTATCATCTTCCTAGCTCATTGTTGGAAGATATAATGCACATATAGACACTGAAGTCATATTGTGTCCTCAGGCACAGTGTCCTTAGGCAAGCCAATGGACACATGGACCTATGCTCTTCCAAAGGGCCCACTGTTGGGAGATATTCTTGGGGCAGCAACCCCAAAATGGAAGGAAGATGATTCAAAGTGGAAAAGAGAACAGAGGCTGAGGACATGAAATGATTAGAAACTAGTATGATTGGAAATTTGGACAGCACATGGTCTGAAAAGTGCTTACATCATCTTGTGTGCTTCTGGCTACAGGTTCCTTCCACCTTCTAATCTGTGAGGTCTCCTGCATATTGGGGCAGTGTTTCTACCACTCAAATCCAGATCCTAGTGGTCTCAGATTCTACTAATATTTTTGCACTTCTACTAGGAAGAACTGCCAGGTGCTATGAAATATTAAAGATAACTAGACACCAGAAATTTACACTGAGAGATAGTTTATATACTTCAGTCCTCTGATTGAACCTTCAACATTTGGGGAGGGGGCACTAGAATGCATATATAAACATTTCCTGTAACTTGTCTTAAGTAAGCCCATATCTTGTCAGAGAAAGAGTCATGCATGAACACTTTGCATGTTGTCCACTATGTGTATATTAGAAAACAAGTAAAGAGTGGTTGATAGATACATTAGAGTGGCATGCCAGTTCCCAAACTCATTCCCAGAAGTAAGACAGTAGATGTCACTGTCAAAGTACTAATAGCTAGAACATGCTCATTTTTCTAGAAATTACAGTATAGTGGGGTGGGTGATGATAGCGATTCCAACTATCACCCATGGAAACACAGATTTGAAGTGTAGTGCGAATGGGCTCTTGGGGATGTTCACCTCCCCAGCATCTGTTTCTCTCACCAGCATCTTTGTGAGGACTGTGATAGACATTAAATGACAGTAAAACCAGGCTTTGTGAATATCATGCATTGTCCATTAAAATCCATATTTTAGCATTGTATTAGCTGAGATAATTTTATATGACATTTCCAATTTGGATTAATTTCTTTGATTTCGTGAGGTTTCTATGATAGATAGAAAGGCCAGATGATGGAAATTGGACAGGACCTTCCATCTTTGTCACAAAAATCAATAGTGTCACAGTTGCAACTATGAACTAAGGACAGGCCCACCACACGTTTATCTCTTAGTAAAGCTCCTAGAAAATCCATAAGACCCTGGATGAAAGAAAGGAACTCAGAATGTTTCTGAGATTCCATTTCTAGAGATTCCTGGCAGGTAGGTTCTCAGACTGAGTTTTAAAATGATTACATAATTTCATTTGCTTCAAAGTGGTGTTATCTTGGGAAAACTTTTCTAATAAAGACAATTTGTTAAGTGCCAAGAGAGACATTAAAATGTAGGGTTTTTTCCCCAAGGAAAAGCAGTGAAACTCAGCAATGGAAGCAGTTATTCAAAGTTTTTCAGTTATTGTTATTGGTACAATAGCAATTAAGCCAAACAATATTTGAGCTGTTTTCGGAGCATGACACAAATTCTAACTTGCAGCTGAATATTATCCACAGAATTTTAATGTTTGCAAGAAAATACTACTCTCTTACAATATATAGACAGATATTGGGATATAAGATGCTGGTAGGTAGGTATATGGGTATATAAATATAATCCCCTCAGTTGTGAAACACAATGAAGAATGAAAATTGGAATTCTTTCCTGATTTTAGGTTGAATACATGAAAGGAGGAGAAGTATATTGTACGATTTATATTTAATACAACCCCATTTACAAAAATGCCAGTAGATACAAGTGCTTCATGCCTTCCTTAGGATTGTATAATTGAAGGATGACAGTTAAAGGTAGTGTTGGGACACCTCTCTTAAGTTTTGTTGTAGACACTTTAAATGGTGATCCTACTCTCAATATGTGATTTGTGGATTTCCTTTCTTGCTGTATAATTTCCCCGAAGAGAACTCTACTCGTCTAATCCCTATAATTGAGCAGGCAGCAGCTTATAAAGGATATTAACAGTATATTATCACTGGCATTAAAATAAATATAAGATGGAAGTTTCAAGAATGCATTCATTCTGTTTATCTTTCTCTAGGAGATGTACCTAGTTTCTGGCATCTCTGGGCATTTACTCTGACTTCACATGGCTATTATTCTACCTCTGAGAAAACGGGTGTGCACACCACCCCCCCCCACACACACACACAACGATCTGATGGAGAAAAAAGAGATGCTTGCCAAAAAATCACGTCATGCTTAGAATCAGTGAGACAAACAGTGGTACTACTAGCCTGGCTGTCAGTTTCCAAGGTTTGCTTTCTCCAAAACCCCTCACTCATTTTCTGGTCGTTGTCTTAAGTCAAATAGGTAAGTGAAGAAGTGAAGTTAGGAGTGAGGAGGGCACATCAAAAAGGAAGTACCAGATTCTTGCCTTTGACTAACTTCATGGCAAATTATGTCCTAGTACAATGCAAATGCCCCTTTCCTAACCCTTTTTTTTTTCATTTTATAATTTAAAATAAAATTTTTATGCCAAGGACCAAATCTTTCCCCCTTCCAAACCCCATGGCTTATTATGTAATTTGAGTCTTGGTGTGTGTATAAAAACCAGATATCGAGCTTCTGTGAGGTCTGAACATATTCCATTAATTCAACACCATTTGGTTCCCAAGTAATTTATAGTTGATTATCAAGATTCACAAAGGAAACAGAACAGCCCTTCAGAAGTGAGATGGGATGAATGAAGAATTCCTTTTGTTTCATCCAATGGCTTTTAGTTATTTAACCCTTACCACCCCTACAACACAACACACAAACACACTTCTCTACTTTCATGTGTTTTTGCTCTTCTTACCTTTTTTTCTTCCTCTTTCTATGGGGTCTGTAGGGGTTGATAACAGAGTGGGGAGGGAGGGAGAGCTATTCAGTAACTCCCAATATCTGCTCCCTAGAACTGGTGCCAGTGTAGATGCTTTCTTCTACACACACACACACACACACACACACACACAAATACACACAATCTTTCATGGGTTTTAACAATCTCTCTGAGTTATGCTTAGAATATAGAAGGCAACACAATTTATTTTAAAAATCTGATATCTACTTATTGTCTCTTTTGCCCACCACATATAAATCATAAAAACTGAGGCGATTGCATTTGTGAAAAGTATATGACAAATATTTATGGTGGAAAAATAATCTGATTTCCTCAACCCAAACCTGAATAAATATTAGATAATGAGTAGTTGAGAAAATAGAGAAAATAAGAACAAAAACTTTATTTATAAACTACAGAAGGAAAAGATAAGCAAATGGGTAAAGCTTCATCTTAACCAACAGACCTCAGTCTCGTAGGAAACATTTTAAATAGCCTTACTTATTTTAAGAACAAAATAAGCCATTTCATCTTTTTTCCCCCGAATTTCAAAATGCCCAGAGTCTCATTAGTGCTGTTTTGGGTGTTCTATTTTTGGAGCTGTGATGAAAGCTATTTCACATCTCTAAGAAGTGGCAGTGCAGAACAAATGGGATCTCTGCACCCGAGATAATTTAAAATGGAAATCCCAGTGGCAGTTCTGGGAGAAATAAAGAGAAGACATGTGCACAGACGTACTCTCTTGCGTCCCAGCAAACTTTTCAGAGTCTTGAAGAGCACTGAAAGTAAAATGTCCTCTGGTAAGGCAGCTATGATGTAGTTTGATTCTATCTAATTTTATTGTAGGACAGTGTAGAGGAAATCATGCAAAAATATAGATCTACTGGATTCCAACAGTTCCTTGTATTACTAACTCTGACGTGATGGCTTTAGATGAACTACTTCATCCACCTGAAAATCAACGTGTGACTTATTTTCAATATAGTAAAAGAACATAAGGGTGGATCTTCCTAATGGCTTCTGAGGGCTCCATTACCCTGATGACTGTTCCAGAAGCCTTGTCAGAAGCAATTATCCATGTCACAGCTGACATCACCCCAGAGGAGAGAGGGAACGACCTGAGAACCTCCATAACATTGCTGATCTGAGGAAGGAGGAGCTCTGGTCCTAGTTCAGCATTCCTTTGGATTTTCTAGCTAAAGTAACCAGAGATTTCAGGCAGGAATGGAGGCATAGACAGAGGAACTAGTGACATTTTAAAGTAATACTTGTGAGTTATTTTTATTCCTTGCAATAACCACACATCACCTTTTGTAGTGTCTGTCTTAAGTACTGGTTGTCTTGAGCTACCCATTTCCAAAGTCTTGGCACTTCCATGACTCTCCCTGTCTGTCCAGATATCCAAACTCCTATTCTGCCTCCATTCTTCCTTGCCCGTATTCCAGGCTTGACTTCTGTAATTTATGTGCAACTTCCACACCATGAATCCAATATTAAAACATAAAAGTATCCATATTTCTTCCTCTAAATGTATTCAAAGCTGTCAACATGCTGATATTCCATGACGATAGGGTTCTCATCTATTCATTCTCTCCCCAGTATATATATAGCACAGTATGTGTCAATTGCTGCTCGATAAATGTAACATTGAATAAGTGAACTAATTAAGTAATTTTCAAATATGCCAAAGTTAATGGAAATCTCTGAAGGCCTTGCAGCAATTGTGAGGCCAACACATTCCAACACCACCATTCAGTGATAATGCCCTGAACCAGCCTAGTGGGCTTTGGAATAAAAGAAATGGTTTCAGACATAGCTATGATTATTACACGATGACTTGGTATCTGAGAAGGGAAAGAAAGGGCTGCAAATAGAGATAGTATCACTGTGAGCTTTGAATGTTGAAGGAATAAAAAATAGGATAGCCAGAGTGTGAACAATTGAATTTAACCTGATGCTATTCAGAACCACATCACATAGTTATGCCATTTGTATCCTAAATTACACACAGGTCCACTAGGAATGTACTCTGTCACACACAATTTCTCATCGGACCTTGCCTGTTGGGTTTAGGAGCTCTGTGAGGCTCAGCCTAGGAAACCACCAAGTTCTCTGCAGAGAGCTACTAGGTGGATAGAAAAACCCTGCACAGCAAGAGGAAAGGAGGAATCTGAAGGACAGGATTGGTTGTGGCTGATCTAAGATCCCCATAAAAAGCATGGCAAGTTTTGCAACCTAGACCTGGAACTCAAAGAGGAGGGGTAAGGCAAGTATGATTATTCCAATGTCTTCTTTCTTTTTCTGACCTAAACAATGGTCACTGGCAAATATACGCATGGATTGATTCCTCCACCATGGTGGCTCCCTGACCATAATGATACAGATCGCCTTCAAAGATACGAATCCATCAACAGTGCAGCCCTCCCTCACCCAGGTGATAGTGGATAAGCTCATCAATATAGGTCAAATCTAACCCTTGATCGAAGATAAAAGCAAATAAGAATGAAAAGCTCCAGATTTTGCCGGCTTTGACTTCAGATGAGCACCACGGATTACTTTGTGGAAGGCATGGGTTAAGAGTTCTCCTTTTATCTCCTTAGTTTGACTGGTTACCTTCTTCAAAGGACACGGTAACGTCAATCTCCAGCTTTTGCTATCAACCTGCTTCCAGAGAAAAGGGAAAATCTGTTAGTGCTAAACTGGCTCTCGTTTAGGCCCCAGTCAAATATAACAGGTGCTCTTCTTGAAAAGTTAATTTCTAAAGCAGCAGGTTGCTGGGCAAGACTGCTATTACTCCAAAGCTGATTGCCTCGGGGGGTTCTTGTGTTTGGCCTTCAATTATTTGCTCAAGAAACCTTGATTTGTGAGGAATCATAATGTCATATTTTTCAAAGAACCTCAAGTTCACCTTAGGATAGTTTATGACAAAAATTTTCTTCTCCATATAGATTTTTTTTCTGTAAGAACACATACAAAAAATACTTCCCTATTCTTGCTGTAAAAGCCCAAAAATTGAAGTAGCTTAAAATGCTATAGGTTTAGATGGGAGTAAATATAGAAAATTCTAGTCTAACGTAATGATTCTGATTGATAATTAAATAATTTTCAGTTGGACTCCTTAATAATTTATCATCTGATTAGGGAAAGTATATCTGCTCTTTGAAAGGAACAGATATTTTCTAGTGCTAAGTTTTAGGAATATTGTTGGTGGAAGTCATACAATGACCACATATCGTACATGCCATTAGGGAAAGGTGGGCAAAGAGCAATGATGAGGGGAATTTGGAAGTTGAGGGAGGCCTGAGTTTTTAAACTTGGGGTTGATGGAGAACTTGCCATATTATTAGAAGAACATTCCTTCTTCACCATTCATATTCCCATTTTCCACCCACAAATGTGCTCTGTTGAATATAAAGTAGAAGGTCAATGAGAAAGTTTAGTTCTGAGTAGCTAAAAAAATTAGGAAAGAACAAGTGTAGCCAGAGGGTTTTGTGATTTTACTTTCACTTGTCAGCAAGGAGCCCATGTCAAATGGCCTTCCTTTTTTCCCCCCTTAAGGAATCATGAATGATTAAAAACTTGGTAATATAAAAAAATCAATTATAAAACATAGAAAAGAGAAATGCTAGCTAATAATTACTTCACAAGCAGTGACATAAAATACAACAAATTCTTTACTTAACTCTCATCAGTTTCCTATCCTGGGACATTTATTTGAATGGGTCCCACATGGTGTTACAACATATGTGAATTATAGGTTCTTTTAGGCTACCTGTTAACTCCTAATAAATAAGATTGCTCAGGAAAGTTGTATAATAAAAGCACATCCTAACTGGACATATTGATGATGTTTTAGTCCTCATCCATGTAGTATTGCCACCTGTTAATCAGTCTGCCTGTTCTTTTAATTAAGTTTAGTTTCTAAAAGAGAACCTAGTTAATTACAGTGAGTATTATCTTTAAAGGTTTCTTATAATATAAACAAAATCTGATAGTAGATAACATACTTGCCCTAGTTCTCAGGCACATTTAATTACAATATTGAAAAAAATGAAAGAAGAAAAAAGATAGGACTATTTAATATATACCTCTTGCATCAGAGACTGCACTGTTTGGAAATAAAGTTGACAGCAAAGAGAAATCTGAGATATATCATGCTTGAGAGTGAATGTTTTACAGTACCAGCACTTGCTCTTACTAACATTTTTCCATACGTGTGAAAGCAAAACTTATGGAAGAATAAGCAAATCTTTAAGCAAACTCCAGTTTAGTATTCTAGCATTGTATTTAATTTTACTTTAAGGGTGGTTTTTGTTTTTGTTTTCCCTCCTGGGATAAAATTAGCTGGGAAGTTGGCCATGTTTTTGTGGTTTGAAGTTTTATTCTTGTTTATTCTTTGTACTTACTGCTGTGATGGTGGTTCCATTCTAGATTTTTCCCCTGAGGGGGAATAAAAAAACAAGTAAACCAAACAGGCTGATAAATAAGTATACATCAAGAGTTAAGTAAGGATACGTGAGAATACAGAGTAAACTCTCTATGATAGGAATAAGTTTCCTGCAAAGTGTTAAGCCCAGAGGAGGCCTTAGATAAAAACCATTGACATCTTACTTAGTATATTCCTAGAAGCAAATATAAGGTCAACAGAATTGATATGTACAAAATCATCAGATATGCAGTCAAACATACAGTTTTATCTGTCCTTTCTAGCAGTTTACACATGAGTATGAAAATGCTAACCAGCATTTATGTATCAAAAATGTGTTTTGTTAACAGCATTATAAAAGCTTTACAGGGGCTACATTTTGGTGCAGTCAGATGAGATACGAAACAAGATGAAGTCTCCAGCAATACCAAACATAGCAGGAAATGCTGTTCTCTTACTCTTCAAAACTCTTCTTGTCCCTCACCCATTTGTATAACCAGTCTGTAGTGACATGCTATTTATTACACTATGTGTCTCTTTGCTGGAACTCTAAAGTCTCTGGGACATTTTTTATGAAGTCTCAGTGGTGTGTTGAGTGCATCAATGTTACAATTGGGAAGCAATAAGAAATCTTTAACCCACTCTTCATCTTTGAATGTAAAACATCAAAAAATGCTCAAAGATCAAACAGAAAACTTCTACTTAGTTCTCCCCCATGGGAAGAGGGAAGAGTTTTGTTGTACATTATCCTGCTCATTGATGGCTTTAGATAAGACATCTTCAAGGGATCACAGAGAACAAACATTCATGGAGACACCATAAATTGGAGTGGGTACAGGTGTGGCTGTTATTTTCTGCTTGAAAGAGCATTTGGTGCAAATCTGTTCTGGAAATACCTGTTGGAAAGGAGCCACGAAAGTGGTTCTCAATGTACCACATCCCAGGTTCTATGATAAAAACATCTTGGAATGAATTCTCTCTACTTCCATATAAATTTTGACGTTTCAGTTGTTGTTCCTGGCCACAAGCCATGCATAAAATGTATGTTTCTATGAATTCTAGATTCTCGTCTTCTTGAGTTCCTCATTTCAAAGAATCATTTGCTATAGGTTTCCTTCTTTCTGCAAATTAAATTAGTATTTTCTTAATTAATAAAGGCAGGAAGGACCATCATATATTGTAATCCTTTGCCCCTATCAAAATATCATTCTAGAGATTTCCCTTGTACCTCAAAGCATAGGCACACATGGGCAACTGGACAATGTCAGAGAGCTCTAGTAGATGCGTGTATGCCTGGGGCTTGCCATTTCAGCCCCTGCCACACTGTGGTAGAACCCACAGGAGTCCACATGTGGATTCCTGCAACATGTGTGTATGTTACATGGGAAAACGGACTTTGCATGTGTAATTAAGATGATAGACCTTAAAACAGAGAGATTATCCTGGATTATCTGGCTGGGCACAATCTAATCACATGAGCCTTCAGAGACAGAAGGCTGTAGCTGAAGTTGGAGAGATGGGGCAGAAGAGAAAGAGTACATAGAAAGCCTGGGAAGAAATGTGGGCAGGAGCAAAGGGAATCCCAGTTCTACAATGTGAGGAACTGAGTTTGGCCAACAACTTGAATGAACTTGAAAACAAGTGTATCCCACTAGCCTCTGGGAAGAGGTGCAACCACTGACACCTTGATTTCAGCCCTAGGAGACTCTAAGTAGGGGACACAGGTGGGCTATACTGTGTCTGGACTTTTAACTTATAGAACTGTGACATAATAAGTAGTTGTTTTTTTAAGTTGCTAAATTTGTAGTTACTTATTGTAGAAAACTAACACATAGACCAATGTCCAGTTGCCAGGGTTCATCTCTTAATCTGAAGGCATTCCCTGGCCTCCAGAGCCCACTCTGCCCTAGCAGGCTGTAGGGAAGAAGTGCCAGGAATTTGATGATAGATGAAGAGTCAACATTGGTGGGCATGTACCCCAGCTCCCCATATATACCCCGAGATGTGTGATTCCCACTGGTACCCAGAGTCTCCTGGCAGGGCTAAGCTCCAGTGTCCCACAGTAAGACATGTTTGATAATATCTTTTGTTATCTGCTTTTTTCCCTTCTGCACTTTACTTTCCTGGTCTCTTCTAATATTATTTGGAAATTGATTCCAAATAAACTGCTTGCACTTAAATTCAAGTCTCAGAGTCTGCTCCCGGGATGACGCAAACTAAGGCAGCAGTGTTCTCCCCATCTTGTCTCTTTTGGCAGATTGTATCAGCTGATAATTATAAGAACACTAATAGTGGCAATGTTTTTCAAGAACTTATTATACATCTTCACTGTCACCATCACTTTATGTCTTATTTAGTCTTCTCAACAAAGACATGAGGTTGGAACTCAATGTATTCCCATCGCATGGACAAGAAAACTGCAGTTAAAGGATGTTACATGACTTGCTCAAGACTTCACATGTAATGCAAAGAAAGAGATTTGCATCCTATCTGTGTGATTCTAAAGCCCTTGCTACTAAATGATGCTATTTAGCTACTTCTATCTTATTGCATGAGCTGGGGTGCTGTTGAGTCTACAGGAATCATTTTACGAAACTCATTCCAAACATTTAGTACGTGAAGTAGACACAGAGAAAGCAGCTTTTGCCCTACAGAGTGTCGTGGGATCCTGCCTGAGAAATGCTGCATGAGATCATAAGTCTTAGGTGCCACTCATGTTTCACTGTTCTGTCCTCAGCAACCGGCACAGCCCCTGGCATAACACCAGTGCGTGTTTGCTGAATATACAGATGATTCTCTAATCTTCTCCAAGGATTATAGCTCCTTTGCGTAGGGACCCTGTTTAGATCTCTTCTATCTCCTCATTTTCATTTAATCAGTCTTATATCTTCATAGGCTCTGATTAGGAACTTGTTGAAGAGCTGCTTTGCCAGACTAGTTACTTATATTTCCTGGGCTGTTGAGGGTTGCCCTAAGGTATCTCTGCTAGGCTTGAGTGCAGCCAGAAGAGAGATAGGAGATGTGAGGAGTGGCCACAGACAGGACTCTGCTGTTTTGTATGAAACATCTTCCTTCACTAGTTTATTCCCCAGAGGCTATTTTAACAACACTAGTTTAGAGATGCTGGCTGAATATTTATATGCATTATTTTATTCTTTTATGTAATCGCTCATAAGAAGCAGTCATGGATGGATGGCAGAATTGGGGAAGATCAAAAATAAGATTATTTACTCAAGATTATACATTCAAATAGTGATCATGCTATTAAAATAATTTGTTCAATTTCTCCTGGTTTATGGGTCACAAGAAACACGAAAATGTGCCAAAGAGTAGAGTTTCTTTTTTAAAAAAAAAATTTGAAGAAATGATACTACCTATACAAATTCATAACATTATCTACATAGGGTGTTTTTAAAAGGAAATCATGATATTTGTAGCTCTGAATAAACCGTTTCCTTCCCCATAGACCTTATTATAATTTCCCCATGGAATCGGATATGAGAAATTATTGAAGGAGGTGTGATTAAGGTGTTATTTTTCAGGATTAGGAAAACCGACTAGAAGTAAGAAAAGCAAGAAATTGGCTTAAATGAGACAACTTTTATAAAATATTAATGCCTGGTGATAGTAGATACTCCATAAATAGGAGTCTTAATTATTTGTGTTATTATTTTTTAGAGTGATATGCTAATAGTTTAAGGAGTAATGGACAGTCAAAGCAAATATTAGGCAGCCTCATAGAACATGGCTTCTAAGCCCCAGGGGACAGACTGGCATGGTACACACAGATCTGTTTTAGGAGATCAACACTTATTATCTTTGCAGCTTTGGGAAACTTATTTGACACATATATTAGTTAGCTCCAGCTACCATAGCAAAACGTCATACACTGAGTGAGTTAAACAACATAACTTTATTTTTTAATAGTTCTAGAGGCTAGAAGTCCAACATCAGGATGCTGGCATGGTTGGGTTCTAGTAAGATCTCTCTTCCTGACTTGTAGATGGCTTTCTTGCTATGTCATCACATGGTGAGGAAAGAGAGAATGCGCATGCCTCCTTCTTTTTCTAAGGTCACTAATTCCATCCTGAGGATCCTACCCTTATGACCTAATTTAACCCTGATAACCTCCCAGTAGCCCCATCTCTGAATACAATCACATCAAGGGTTAGGATTCAACATATGACTTTTAGAGGGGGTGCAGACATTCAGTCCATAGCACCAGATTTTCAATTTCAGTTTTTTCCCATTAAAAGTGCAAAGTTTAGCACAGACTCACAAAGTGTCTTTCTCTGGATTTTTGTGACAACTGTGTAAGGTGATGCATGAGCGTGTGTTCAGAATCACTCACCCATAATGGGAGCTAGATAAATGTCAGGCTCTCTTCTCTACCTCCGGATAGTACACCCTTGGATCTAGTCACTCATCTAAGATAACAGGCCAGTAACATTTAACCTGGAGGAAATGTCAACTGGGACCATTCATTTCCACACTCCGGATCTCAGCTTTGCTACCTTATATAAATGAGCTCAGATCAGAGCTTTCTTAAAATCTGAACAGTTTTAAAATACTCTACCAATGCTTATTTCATGTTATTAATGAATTTATTTCTTCAAATAATTTGTGTTTCACGTAGTCTGCAGAATTTTAGTAACACACAAATAAAATTTAACCTAATTAAAGCTCTGAAAAATATACTTAGGACCAGATTTGATTAGGCTGTTACTTATAAATTATAAAATATATATTCTAATATTTATTACAACACTTCTGATAATTTTCATTAGGAACTAGCACTCATTAGAAGAGTTCAGTGCTAATTTCAGAAAGTAATATAAGTAGCTACAAATTACATTGAGAGTACTCTGTAAAGCAGACTAGTTTAGGCAAATTGTCATCCTAAAGAACTGTGCTAGTTCTGCTTTATTGAGAAAGTAATAAATTTTTAATAATTATTTTTTTGGTACTAATTACCTAAGAATGAAAGACTGAAAGAACAGAGATCAGTGTACTCAATACATTAACACATCGACTGCCACATTAGAAAATATTTTTTTTTCCTTTGGGCCACGGTGTTTTATTATGAAATTAGAATAAAACCTTCAAAAACAAACTGATCCTTTCTGATTTAATGAAAAATATGTTATTTTCTGTGAGTTATATGCAATTAAATTGTCAATATTAATTGTAACAATAAGAACATCAGAGTTCAGTTTTCATTCCGAAGACTCTGGGATATACATGTTAAATAAATTTGTATCTTTTTCTCCAATTAAAAAAAATATATCAATAAGTAAAAATTTCACAAACCAACTGCAGAGTTTTGCCTAGGGGTCTGCCCAGCACGTAACATGTATGCTACAGTATGGCAGCATGAGTTGCCTGCACACCACGTGGCTCCCAAGGTAAAGAGATGTATGAATTATATACACTTATTGAGGTTCTGGGCTTAAAAGTAGTGTGAGTTAAATATAACTCACATGGCAGTTAATGTCTTAAAATTGAATAAGGGTCTCTCAGAAGCTCTGTTACTTGGGTTAACATGGTAAAATGAGGTTCCTGATGGACCAATCCATTGTCATGATTGTTAGTGATAGATGTTTATTAATTACGGTCTTGATAGTGTGCACTCAAAACTTAAATTAGCAGTTAGTAGGCTAAGACTTTGAACATAACCTTTAGTAAAAAAAAAATAAATAAGACAGTGAAGAAACCAGAGAAAAAAGATGTCTAATTAACAGCTTCAGAGGCTTTTATTTTCTTTAACAATACTCCTCTGATACCCCAGCATTAAGATAGCAAATTAACGTGGGAAGCTGGCAAGTGTTTCTTTCTAGTTTTACTCTGAATACTTTTCAACTGCTAAAATCTTCTAAAAGTGTCTATCCAAGCACAGCTTATGGGGTGGGGAAAAAAAAAGGAAAAAGCTAAATAAAAAACACATTATACAGCAGAACTCATTTGAATGATTTATTTTAAAACATTACTGAAGAAAAGAAAGAAAAATTCTTTAGTATAACAGAATCCATCTCTGAAATCCTTTGGGAAGATACAAATTTATTTTGCTCACATAATCTGGGCAATAAAATTATGGCATAATCATGGAAACAGTTTGTAAAATAATGCCCGGGATCTGAGTAATGCAAATCACTAGGCAATTTCCAGATATCCATATTATTTGCATATTTAGAACAGGCTATCTCCAGAAATCTATTTTATGGAAGGACTAGGATGTGTGCACAAAGAAAATAATACTAAGAGTTATTAAGTGATCGTTATGCCTTTTTATCTTCTTTCACATTGACTGATGTCTTTTTCTGCATATTACTCTGCTTCTTGTCACTAGTGACCCCACGGCCACATGCTCAGTGGAAGCCGCTCACAAGTAAGAGGGAGACACGTGGTTTGCATCTTATCCTGATCATGATACCTGGGAAATACTGGTGCCATTTATGTAAAGGGGAAGATTGGAAGAGTTCTAATTTCAGAAATAATATAACAAATTAGTATTTGCAATACTGTGTTTGACATGATGGTAAATCATCCAAAATTAGATTTCTAGAGTTTTTATTTATTTTTTTAAATCCTTTTCTTAGAGGAAGAGACAAAGAGTAACAAAAGGTGAAGGTAAAATCTAGGAAAGTTTAGTGTCATAATCGTAAGGGCAGAATGGGTTTTCTAAGTTTCGGGCAATCTATTGGTTTCCTATTGTTACTAAAACAAATGAGCACAAACTTAGTCACTTAAACGACACAAATCAATAATCTTATAATTCTAGAACACAGAAGTCTGAAATGAGTCTCACTGGGCTAAAATCTAGGTGTTGGCAAGGTTTTGTTCCTTCTGGAGGTGGGAAGAATCCCCTAGGGGAGATTTCTTTGCCTTTCCCTGCTACTAGAGGCAGCCTGCATAGCTTGGCTCATGGCCCCTTCCTCCAGTTTCAAATGAATCATATTTTCAAAGTCCCTTTTGCCTTATAACATAGTCACAGACCCTGGGCATTAGAATTTGAACATATTTGGGGGGCGGGGATGTCATCATGCTGCCAACCACACTGCAGACAGTTATAAACACATGTGGATGTTTGCGAGATTTCGAGATGGGAAGGCATGGAGAGGAAATGGAATCCAAGGTGGAGATTCTTGGTCACATAATTTGTCAACATAAGGAAAAAAAAATGTAAGATGACTGATAGAGCCATCTCAGTTTCCCCTATTTGACCATGAGAATTTTTTGGCTTATCTAAATATACGTTACCAGGTATGCATTATCAGTATTTTTCCTAAGGTGAAATTTTCATTAGCAAAATCCATAGATTTTATAAAATATATAATCTGATGAGATTTGATAAATTTATATATGAGGTTAACTACCACACCAATCAAGACAAACAATTTTTCAATTGCTCTAAATGCAAATGTTAGGAGAGTTCATAATCAAGCAATAACTTTTTATTCCAAAATTTTTAAATGATAATTAATGCTATTATAGATTGCAAGAAATGTGTGTGTGTGTGTGTGTGTGTGTGTGCGTGTGTGTAGATACATTTCATTTGCTTGCCTTGTCCTGCTTCTAGAGGCTGCCTGCAGTACTTGGCTCAGTAATGGGTCCCTTCTTCCATTTCCAAGCTAGTAAGTGCATCATACTCACTAGGTAGTGTAAGATGTATGTATGTGTTACATAGCTTGCAGGGAATAACTGTAGAAAGGAAGTTCTCTGATGGAATGGATATCATGGAACCCTTGCTAATAGCCTGGGCTAGCTGAATCCTCATAATTAGTATGAGAGCCAATGAAAGAAAAATGTTCCCAGATAAACCAAGGGAATGGACAGCACCAAAGCATAATGTCATTGTCATTACTGAGCTAATCAAGAGGAAAATCAGGGCCAGAGTTCTATGTAAACTGGTAAATGAAGTAAAATCACTGCAAATGACTTGAAGGTTGGAAGTCTGAAGCCCTGGCTGAGTGAAAAAGCTGAACCTCACACGTAGATAAGGATGACATCAGATGGAAATGAGTGGTGTAGTTCAAGCCGCTCACTGTTGACAGAGGGATGATCTGCCATGCTTATCACTTACCGGAAGTTCTAATGGATTCATCCGTGGAGAAAGCAGAGAGTTAAATCTAACCATTCAAGGCCTGGCCATATTCATGCAACAAACTTTAGGACAAAATGGGCAAGGGTTGTTTCCCCCAGATTTTTATGTGCATAACGAGTTATTATAACAAACAGGAATTCTAAACTATGTACAAACCACTAATCTGTTTTGAGTAAATTAGCCTTTATAAGTTGAAATACATAATACATATAATTTTAAAATAAAAAAAATTCATCACTGAAAGCGTTTGTAAAAGAATGCAACTTAAAGGGTGTGGACTTTAGTGTCAGATGGTCTAGGGTTTGAATTTGCGCTTGCCATGCATTAGCTATCTAAACAGGGTATGCTACTTAACTTTCACAGCTTTGGTTTTCATCATGTGTAAAATAGAGATGACGTTCATCTCACTGGGTTTTTATGAAGATAAAATGTGGTCATTGATTTAGAATGTGTTGAATGCCTTGTGCCTTGCACAGTAATGGCTTCCTATCAATCGGTTTTAGTGTATTTTTCCTTTTCCTCTCTATTATCATTCTCAGTCATTTTTTCTTGGAAGGTAACAGATGTTGGATTGATAGATTGAAGTCCACAAAAGGAGAAGAAGAAAAACAAAAACAAAAACAATGAGGCCCACCAGTGGTGGAAAGGTAGAGAGATTCTGTTGATACAATTCTGGACAGCAGACCTCAGGCTTGCTCTATGAGAGGAGAGTAGGAGAATCATACCCTACCCAGGAAAAGGGCGTATTCTTAAGCAGTTCTGGCTTGCGTGAGAGATCGACCCATTATGTTAGCCCAGAGTGATGAGCAGGAAGGCACCATACAGTGGTGAGTCGCTGTCCTTGCACATGTGGCTGCCTCCACATTGTCCTATCCTGGCAGCAGGATTGTTGGGGCCAAGAATTCTCGATTCTCTAGGGATGAGTGATGCTGTCATACCAAGGAGATTTGAAGAAAATATACTCCTATCTAGATACAAATGGCACATATCCTTATGTGACAATCTGTCTTCTGGTTGCTTGAATTTATCCTGATGTTCAGTTGATGTGGCTGCTTTATTTAGAAATGGTCAGGTGACTTCTTGTTTGATTCTTGATATTTTTTTATCAACTAAGGACACACACATGCACACAGTTACACATATATGTATATATTATATGTTTACAACCCCAATTTAAAAACCATAAAACAGTGGTACCTAAAATTAATTTAGTAAGCCTGAAGTTATAAATGCAGTTGCTTTTAGTTGTTATAAATACAACTGAAAGCACTTGAGTTGATTTAAGAAAAAAAATCACTGATAAACAGATATTTTTAAAAAATGTGTAAGAATAAAAATTTCTCTATCCAAATTTTAGTTATTGATTTTTCTTTTTAGTTTTAATGGAAGAAAGAAAGTTTAATTGTCATAATCTGATGGGCATGATTACTGCAGACATTTTTATCATGTTGGCGTTATGATTTAGTAGAATTTTGGTGTTTAATTCTTAAATGTGTTCAGAAATACTGCTCAGAGTCCTCTGGGCAATAGCAATATCTGCTGCAGATGCATGAGGGAAAAAGAGCAAAGCTATTAGTGTTAGGAGTTTGTGGCCATTTAAATCTTTCACACATCAGTGGAAGAATAGATTTCTTAGTACTGAAAAGCACAATGACTACTTGCATATTATAGATTTGTCATTAAAACAAAACTTTATATTTCACTGAAAACTTGTATAATTAAAGGCTTTTGCAAATATATAATCTCCATGCATTCAGTAACACTTTATTTTTTTAGGTGAACTTTTTAATGACCTTATTCTAGAACATTACATGGTATTGAGTTTTGAAATGGCAGCAAAGGAACAAGTCCCTCAAAAATCAATCGAA
Organism: Mirza zaza; assembly: GCA_008750895.1. Classification (NCBI taxonomy): domain Eukaryota; kingdom Metazoa; phylum Chordata; class Mammalia; order Primates; family Cheirogaleidae; genus Mirza; species Mirza zaza. The sequence goes on from VSMD01093546.1 coordinate 26,372, forward strand.
TTGATTTCCATTCATGCAGATGCATTAAGTTTTACACTGGTTGATGTTCTTCCTTCTGAGTGGATTACAGTCAGACTGAAGGCCAGCTTGCCAGAGTCTACCAAATCCCACTAGCCACTCACAATGTTTCCTTGATTGTATCAGGAACGTTCTTGAGCAAACAATATGACAATATCGTCTATCAGGTAATGTGTTTTCTTTTTTGAAAAAATTAAGCATTCTTACAGTAAAATGAATTACATTAGAGATAAGCTACAAATACAAACAAAATGTGGCACATTTATTGAATATAAAATAGTTACTTGGATTTAAACATTTAAAACTATGAAGATACATACCAACTTTAAATATATCCAGAATATGAAGGTGAAATTGAGCCCTACACATAGATTTTTTTATTTTCCTGTAAAGGTAACATCACCTGTCTTATGAAGGGTTGTAGTCAAGCCAGGAGACCCGAGTTAAGACTTATAATGGTTTGAAATATTTATGAGTCAACTAATATCTTTTGGCTTTATTCACTCCTGTATAGTATCTCAGTGACTTTAAAATTTTCTATCCCAGACATTTCTTTCTAGGCAGCAAATCTGTTTATTGAATTAATTTTTTTATTATCTTTGCTGAGGGCTTCCATAGTCTCCCCTACATCGAAATATCCATTGAATGTGTCATTTTTCCCTAAGTCCTTAGGCTGACCCTAATTCTCATCACTTAATGACTGGTATTACCACTTGCCTCTTCAACCAATCCCAGCCTCATCTCCTCCTCTTATTTGATCTCCATACCCTTCCTCCACCTTCTATATTGTTTCTTATAGAGATAGGGTCTCTGTCACCTAGGCTAGAGTACAAAGGCATGATTATAGCTCACTGCAGCCTCCAACTCCTGGCCTCAAGTGATCCTCTTGCCTCAACCTCCCAAGTAGCTGAGACTACAGGCTTATACCACTTCAGTTGGCTAATTTTTCTTATTTATTTATAAAGATGGAGGTCTCACTATGTCAACCAGATTGGTCTTGAACTCTTGGCCTCAAGCAATCCTCCAACCTCAGCCTCCCAAAGTACTGGGATTATAGGCATGAGCCACTGCACTGGTCCAATTTTGTACATTTGAGTGATGGCCAAGACCCATACATTCTAATTCTATACAACTTTCCAATCTATTTATTTTCTCCATTTATACCATGGCTGCCTGAGTTTGGACCCCAATCGGTTATCTGCGTTACTACAGTGAATTTGTAACAGATATCCTTGTCTCCAGTCCTGCTTTCCCCCTGACTTTTGTTCATGTGGTTATTACTATAGTCTTGGAAAATAAAAATTGAGACATGTAACCCACCCCCCTCTTCCCCACCCCTTGATTAAAGTGCTTGACTGGCCTGTCTTAGATTTCAAAATTAATTTTCAAGATAAAACATGGGCTATACTATTAAATTTTGACTGAAATAAAAAGGGAAGATGGGCCTCATTTTCCTCACCTATACAATGCTGAGATTTAATTTGATTAAATCTGAGGACCATTGAATATCTCCAAATTCTACCACTATAGACAGAGTTTCCATGCCTTCTATTTCTGGCACCAAGACACCCCTGTCTCTCCTCCACCATATACCATCTCTACCTCTTAGACTCCCAGTTTAAAAGTAGAGAAGACAGAGACCAAAAATGTTATCGAGTGTTAAGATAATTTTCTGAAACTAATAATGCCCAGGGACACCAAGAAGGTAGGATGCCCTGCCTCTAGGCTGACTCCAGAAGGAAGCATTGATGAAGATTTCAAAGATGACCTCTGACCATGTTAGCACGTTCCAAGTTCCCTTTCTATTCAGCCATTTCACATCATCATACCAACTCAAAGGTTGCAACAAATGATTGGCGTTATAAAAGAGGCGATAAGGCTTTTGATGCTTGCCTTTTGAAAGTATTTATATTCCTGACATTTCAGATTTTCTTGACATTTCAGACATTTCAGATTGTACATGCAACACTGTCAAGTCAAGCGAGGTTCTCCAACCATTCCAACATGCATGTCCATGTGATTCAAATCAACTCAAATCTCTGTTTGCACAGCAGATAGCACGTAAGAACCTTTAGCTCAAAAGATTAACTTGAATTTAAGAAAAAGGAGAAGAGAGAAGGCCTGTACAACTAGACAAAAGGGCAGTACTGACGACATACTGGAGCCGTTAGCATTCTGATAATCAAAATCATTCTGAACTTAATTATGTTCAGTAAGCCTTCAGTGTATCTTCTCAGTTTTTAAAGATAGTCGTCAAAACTGGATACATTTATTCAGAGTTTATCAGGAGTAACCATAAGTTATGCAGCTGCTACATGGATGTCAGAGTTTCTCAACTCTTGATGTTTTGTGCAGGATAGTTCTTTGTTTCAAGGGGGTGGTTCCATGCATTGCAGGATGTTTGGCAGATTCCCTGGCCTCTACCCACTGGGTGCCAGTGGCACCTTCCCCCTAGTTCTGACAACCAAAAATTTCTCCAGCTATTGCCAAATGTCCCCTTCGAGTATGGTAGCCAAATTGCCGCTGATTGAGAACTGTTGCAGAAGGAAGAAACAATTGCTTTGGGGTAAGTGACATGTTATTGAGCTATTTTTCAATAGTAAGGAAGAAAAACACGTTTATTCTTTTCCCATAGAATGGGAGTAGTTTTTAGGTTTCTATGGAAAATAAAAAAATTATGAAGACATATATAAACAGTGGTATTCTCAGCTCAATGAATAAACATTTTCTATTGCATCCTTGTGTAGCAATATTTCATTAGAAAATTTTTTTTATTCCCTGTTGTTTAGCCTTTCATGGTAATCAAAGGGAAGTGTGATATAAAGATACTAGCTGAATATCAAGGACTAATGGTAAAAACATAGAAACAGAAGATAAGTTTTCCCTGAGGAAAAGAGAGATGAAGAACAGGACAAAGAGGGCAGAATAGTTGGAGTCCTCCTTTATTTCATTAATGCATCTAATTAGCAATTATGCTTCTTATTATGGGCCAAGACATTTCTAGATTATTTTGAAATCTTAAATCATTTACTCTTCCTCATAATTCAATGAGTTAGGTGCTATTCATATTTCTATTTTGCAGTTGTGGAAACTGAGGCTCATCCAGGTTAAGTAAATTAGAACAAAATTACACAGCTAATTAATGATTGGCAGAGCTGGGCTATGGCTGTAGAGTCTGTGCTCTTAACAACTTTGCTTTACAAACGTATGGTAAATCTCTCGCCAGGATGCTACCGTCAGCTCCTGTATTTAAAACCCCTACCCTAATCCACCTGTGCTTCCTGCCTGTCCTGTGTCAGTTTCCCTGGGATGCATGTTCTTAGAGCTTTGCCTGCATGAACTTATTGGTGGGGCAGACTCTTTTCCAACCTTGTGGGAGGGGTGAAGGAAGACAGAGAAAAGGAGAAAGTGAGCTGTGATGCATCTAGATGAAAAACCTCAGCTGATCCTATTAGGAGATCTGCAGCAGGGGTCTTTAGAGCTTTTCCACGTTGTGTCCGAAGTGAGCCTTTTTTTTTTTTTATCAAATCATACACTAGTCACTCGATGTAGGCTGCTCCCAGAAGGAGATGTCGCTTTGGACAAGGCAGCACTTTTCAGATAAGGGCACTGCATAGAAAGAGCCTCAGCTAAAAGCTAGCAACGGGGAGGTCAGGTTCAATAAAACTGTGCTCTCTACCTTTGCCCTGGGCACTGAACAAGTAGAAAGGCATTGCATTTGTACCGTGTACTGGGGAAATGGAAGCAGCTGATTGTGGCTTCTAAACTCTCTGAGTCCTATCTGATTTTACAAGAATAATCACAGTGAATCAACACAGTGCCAGGCCATCACTCACTGTCCACAGGCGAGCACGGCAGGGCAGATTGAGGGGGTGCACTGCCGTAAAGGACCCTGTGTACCCATATCCCTGGATGAGGTGCTTTCTTCTTCTGATTTAGTTTCTTCCTTCAGGTTAGAAGCCTGATCCTGGCTGCAAAAGTCACAGGAACATCCAGTCCTTGCAAACTGTTCTTTGTTGGTGTCTGTCAGTCCAGGTGGCCAGGGGCAGTAGCCTGAAGGATGCTGACCAAAATATCAGCCTACTGACCTAGATTCCTAGATTTCAATTATAAGAACTTGGGAGAAATCAATCAGAATTGGCACTGTCTCATAATTTCACAGCTTTTCCCCAGAGCCAGTTTGAACCTACTCAAACCAAGTGATCTTGGATAGGTGTGCTCTTCTCCAATGCTGACATTGTGACTTGGTGGGGGGGGAGGGTTCCAATCATGTGGCCCTGCCATCTTTAACACATGGCTCCCAGGTTTCCTGGGGACAGCCTTCAGTCCACACATGGCATCATCTTCAGAAGTGTGATTGACTCTATCGAGGAAACGGGTCCTTCTTGTGGCAGAATTTGGTACCCTTTATTTCTTTAAACAAAATTGCACTCTTCCAGTTTCTTTCTGTCATTTCCAGCGTCAAATACTCTTTGCCCATCTCTGTGGGCTCTGTGATGGGAGATTCTGTCTGCAGCGTCTTTACCTGTGAGCAGAAAGAGAGAACTGTCCACAGAGGCTGACTTAGGGGTCCTCTTGGGCATCAGGGTTAAGATCACAAGTCTTCTCTGTGACTGTGGAGGATCAAGGCTTGGACCAGACCTGCTGCTGGGGTGTGAGGTGGCCAAGTTTGTAAACCATTCATTAGTTTGAAAGGGAAAGTGCCATTTAGAAGTTTACAGCCTGTTTTGCAACGTATGCAATTGGCATCTCAGTGGGTATGTCAAAGATGAGAAAAGGATCCCATCTGGAAAGAGCGAATGGTCACCTATTGGGTCTTGAAGAGCTCGAGGTACAGCATGGATGGCTGCTGCTACAAGGGCTGTCATGTGTCATATTATGATCCGCAGGAGAGCCTGGAGGCTGCTGCTTTGCCAAAACCTACAGATGCAAGTTATATAGTGATTATCACAGCACAAAGAAAGGAGTGGGGAGAGCATCTAAGACCAGAGATAGCAACAAAGACAGCTCTTCTTGAGGCTGCTGGACTCTCACATTACTGGGATAATAGAGACCATAAGCCCCTGTCTTTATCTTATCTGAACATTAGGAAATCTTCCCAACCTTGTGCCTGGGCTTGGAGCAGCAGCTCGCTCATAATTCTTATGTGGTTCATAGTAAAATAAACCACACAGGAAGTAATAATTCAGTTTAAATGTATTTTAATTTATAAAAATAATACTTGTTGAAAATCCTTGCCTCAAAGGAAACTTTTATGGCAGTGTCTACATAATGTGTATACTCACTTAGACAAGCACATTTTTATCTCAATGTTTAATAATTCCTCTCTGTTCATTTTACTGACTCTAAATGAGAAAGAAAATTCATTTAATTACAGCTCAATCCCCACTGTATTATTGTTGAAGCAAAGAAAATCATACTTTTAAAAAGTTTGGTTTTAGGTTTGAATATTTAGGCTCAAGGAAAAAAAATAGAATGAACTTTAAAAACATGTTATATATGGTGATATTAGCTAAAATAATAACATAGTAATTATTTAAAAAGTTTGTCTATTGCTTTCGTGAATAAACAAATATGAAATTACCTGTTGACGGTTGAACTTGATTGCCTATGCTGGCAGATGTCTAGTTATCAAACAGTAGAGAACAGGAGTAATAGACAGGGTCATATTGGTTAGCTGGGACTAAAGCCTGTTACAGTGGCTGAGGCCTGTTGTGTTTTCGTTATTCACTCATTTGTTCATTCAACAAATACTTGTCCTATTGTGTGCAAGAGACTGTGTTAAAATGCAATAGCAGAGGCCTAAAAATGAAAGGTCAAATTCACTTTTTGAAAGTCTATACATGAACTTCAGCCCTAAGCTAATGCAAAGATACTATAGATTATAACATGATCTCATGAATACTATTAACCTATAGGATTCTTTATTTAAGTGTTTTCCAGTCTTGTAGAATCATACCTACAGATAATTCAATTAGAAAAACTGAATACTTTAACTTGAGACTGAAAAAATCAATCTCAATTAAATAGGTATATGAATGTAAAAATACACATTATTTTGTTTTTCTGATAACTCTTAATATCATATGTTAAATAAGTACACAAAATGCTTGTTATTCTTTATGTATTAATACTTATTAAACACATGATATTCACATTGTAGAGTTATCAGAAAAACAAAACTGTGCTCATGCTCATTAATATAATCAGTAAGTATTAATATATTTCAAATAAAATTAAGTACATTTAAAAAATTCTCCACTATCTCCTATATTTTATTGTAAAGAAAATAATAACAAAACATATTTATGAATTTTTTCAATGTCATTATTCCAGCATTTGGGATGGTAGTCTTTATTAAGATAATATCTTAATTCATTAATTTTTTTTTAAAGTAAGGCAAGTGATTGCATTTCTCAGTGGAAAAGTTAATTTGCATGCAAAGTAGAACAAATTACCCAAATTACTGCTCTTAAACAAAGGGGTTTAGAGAAGAGTGCTCAAAGCATTTGTAAAGAAAGAACACATTGCTGAAAGAGAAGATGAGAACTAGGTTGGCTCACCATTTTGCCTGGGAGTGGATGTTTCGTGAAGTGTTCAGAAGCCCACATTGGTTTGCCTACGTTCTTCCTGGTCTTGTTTAATGTTGTCAGGTTTTCTTTTGAAAGTTTAACATTTGCTATCTGCAGCAGTAAGGGTGTCAGAAATTCAGTAAGCTGTTTTGTTTTTCACTCCTGATGATATTCTTCTCACTGTATTTCATTAGTTTTCTAGAAAAAATTTTATTTTACGTGAAAAGATCCATGCTGAGCCTTTTAGAAAAAGTATATAAGAATAGTGTTTGTTCCCAATCACAATATGCCTTTTTAGACTGGTCCATCTGTCCACGGAGCGGGACAAGAGAAATCACTTTAGTGCATAATTTATTTCTTTGCCACATGCTCTCAACAGTGACTGTATCACTGCTATCCAGTAGGCACATAATTAGTTTCTTTTGATTTTTGTGATACTTCGGATCATTAGGCAATTCACTCAGCATTTTCCCTGGGCAACAGAATATCACGCAAGCATCTTAGTTTATGTGAACATGCAAATATATCACTGCCTCACTGAAATAGGGACATTCAAACATTGCTTAATGTTCTACTATTGGATAAGACAAGCATTTATTTAATTGGAACATCAGATGTATGTGTCTGTAGCAGTGTGTTGTGGTTCAGGATTCAACACAACTGCATTAACCTTGTGGTCATAAAAATAACTTTTTTAATTGCAAATTACCTGAAACTTTGCAGTCTGTGCATTTCAATTCAACCTGAACGTGCAGTCAGTTCATAATGATAGATTAGACGTGAGGAAACATGCTAATAATAGAAAATGGCCCTCGTATCCAAGTTTTACATGAGAAACATGAGATTTACAGGCTGACATAACATATAATGGCAGAATTATCAAATGTTGAGAACATGAGAAGTATGCTTACAGAAGGGTTGGAAAGGACAACTAGAATTAATATAGTACTATTCTGAAAGCACTATGCTGGATGCTTTGGATATATTACCACTGTGATTCTCATGATGTTCCTAAAAGGAAGCATTTTTATTCCCAAATTAAAAATGAAAAAAAGTAAGTCTGGAAGATCAGTAATAACATCCAGATTATAAAGCAACAAATTAGAAGGTTGGAATTCAAACCTGAATCTGTCTCAGTCAAAAGCTTCTCATATTTCCATGATGTCTCTCATTTGATTAGAATAGTGTAATTATCTTTTTTTTTTTTTTTTTAAAAAAGCCCTAAAATCTATGTAGTTTCTAAATCCTAGATTAAAAGGATTCTCCCTTTTCTTAACTAAGTACTATAGACCTCTTGGAATTCAGTCTCTGACTTAATAGTTAGTATTATAAACCTGCAAGTGTATGACTCATATATACCATAGGGAGCCATGAGGTGCTGGGTGTAGTTTACTCATTCATTCTTTCAGTAAGTATTGGAGTCCACCATGTGCTGCACCCTCTGTCAGGTCTTGGAACATAGACGAAGTCCCTGATCTCACAGGGTTAATTATTTTTTAAAAAATATATAAATTTGAATCTCTTACCTTGCATTATAATCAATCATGGAATGGTAAAATAATAATGATAATGTTTAAAATAAAAGAAAAATTGCCCTACACAGATACCATATGAACATTTTTAGACTCTCGGGTTGGTGGTAGATGTCCTAAATATGACCCAAGGTTGAAACCACTATGTAAAAAGATCGAGTGCTTTGACTTTGTACAAACTATAATAAAAATATCTTTATTAAAAAAAAAAAACCACAATAAAACTTCATGACATGTACAAAAGTCAGGAAAGATAGTTATAACTTATATATTAGACAACTGATTAATATTCTGAAATTATAAAGGGTTCTTAAAAAATAAATAGGGTAAAGGACATAAAGAGATATTTCAAAAAAGAGATACAAAATGGTGATAAACCCATGCAAACGTGTCTCACTTGAACAGCTAGCAAGGATGGGGAATGAAATCAGTGTGATATGGCTTTGTGCTCTTTAGAGTGACAGTACAGAAACAGGTAACATCCAGCATCATCAGGGTGTCGTCAGTCTCAGCCCAGTCTCCCCGCTTTAATTTGATCTTACTATTGGCATTTTTTGGATCCACACTGGGGAGTCCACTTCACCAGCAAGGCATTGCTTGCAGTTCCTGAAAACCTTGACCTTGTTTGATATTGGTAGGCTAAATTCTCAAAGGGGAAGAAATTCAGTGGTGGGAACCATTTTTCTCTTTGCTAATCATCTCCCAGTTTTCACTTTCATGTGCTCCTTTCTGGAACCTACATGTTGACAGAGAGATGGAAACAGGGAGGTATACAGTGATACCTGTACTTCCACATTTTAATAATTCAGAGGACCTTTTCTTCACCTTTCTCGCTCGTACTGGAATTTTCTGGTTATAGGACTTAATTATAAACAACATCATGCAAATCAACATTGTTTAAGATTATCAACTATAAGCTACCCTGAACACTGACTTTTATTCACTTTTTATAGATACTTCTTTATGTTTCCTATCCAACAGAAACCGTTACTCTTAGTTGCCTTCATTGGCATCATGTAACTGGTACCATTTCAAACACTGTCAAGGTATCTTGCAGTACTTTTCCTCTTTTTGCTGTGAAAAGCACATGTCTACTAATCACAGTCTGGGGTCGCATGGTTTGAGGAACTATTCACTATATTGTGATTATTTCAGCCAGAGGGGGCAAAGCCTTCTGTCAATTTATCTCCTACCCAAATGTTCAAAGTTGTAATTAATTAGGAGGAGAGAATGTAGAGAAAATACATTTCAAAGATAAATCTAGTCATTCAGCAGTTCAGCATATCTTGTAATTTTCCTATTTCTATAGCAACTGACAAATTCATGTCTGCCTACAAATTTAGGAACAGAGGAAATCATAGAAAGGATTTAAAAATTATGACAGTGAGCCAAAAAGAATATCGACATTTGCATATTCATCGTGTCAAAAAGCTTCTACAATACTGTTGGACTCAGAGTGTTGAAAAGCGCTGAATTCCTGAATATTTATTCCACTGTAGTCTTTCCTGAGTGACCAGGGCAAGACAGAACTTAAGCTATGCTGCCTTTATTTGCCTAGAGCTCACCATAAATTTAAAGTCATTCATGGAATCATGGCACTTTATATCTAGAAGGCCAAACCCTAGTTGTTCATCTTCCAGCCTTTCTTATATCTTTTAACATAACCATGATATACTTGGGTGCTCAGGACCCAAACCCTGGAAATCAGTTTCCTAAATAAAACCTAAATGCAACCACTTTATCACCATTTTTATTCAGAATAGCTCATTTCAAGCCACCAACACATCTCACCTCAATTATCTCAATTATTGATGACTGAAATGCATCAACTGGACTCACCACTTCTGCCCCCACCTACCCCCCAGATGAGGAATCTCAAAAGATGTTTTAAAAACATACATGGGTCATACCATCCCTATGCCTCAAACTATCCAATGAATGCTCTTATCTTATGATGGTTCTGTCAGCTTCCGGAACTCAGTTCTACCTCTCTTTACATTATTCATTATGGATTAAACACATGGGCCTTCTTACTAGTCCTTAAATAAGCCCAGCTTCTTCCTAACTTAGTGGTTCTGCACTTGACTAACTTACTTTTATTGCTGAGATCTCAGCTCAAATTTATGTCCCTTTAAAGAGACCTCCCTCATGATCCCAGTTAAGTAGTCCTTAGTTTGCCCTCACTGGTCATACATTCTCATGTTACTTTGTTTCAATTTCTTCATAGCACTTACCACTATGGAAATGGCCCTGTGTGCTTATTTATTTAACTGTTCTTTGCTGGTCTCCCTCATGCTAGAACGAAACCTCCATAAGAAAACAGGTCTCTTTCTCTCCATCCTCTTCCCTGGCTGTATTCTCTCTCTACCATTTGCCTTGGATATACTAGGCTCTCAGTAAATATTGATTGAATAAAGTACACTCTTAATTTCATAGATGTGGAATTCCCAGTTTAACAGAGTTTATGCAAAGTCACTGAAGTTTTTATCCCAATAAGTAGACATAGGAAAGAAACCCTGATTCCCTTAAGTCATGTTACAGTGCTTATATGGTCAACCAGACTGCCTTTTTTTTTTTGATTCCTGTAGGATTTATATTTGTTGAAGAATTGGAAAGCTATAGAAACTACCCAAACAGACAAGAAGGAAATGAAAAAATGTAGCCTTAAGCCAATCAATCATTCCTGAACTTCTGGCTACCGAGTTTTGATGAGTATGAAAGATGATGGGTAAAATCTATTCTCCACCTACATATACCCTAAAAAGAAGAACTCAAAAGAAATGGAAGGTGGAGATTTTACATCTGGGCAACATTGCTCTTTGGAAGAGAGACCCCTGTTATTCTGGGTGGTCTATACAATTACAAGAAAGAGCCAGAGTCCAGTTGCTTCAGCAAATGGTGACTTATTTTAATAATGGCACAGTGCTTACAATGAGAATACTGTAATATTGTAATAACAGATAAGGTAGTAGCTATTAGACAGTAAAGATCACATATGGGATGTAGTCGTTGTCTCTTGTTATTTTCTGTCCAGCACCCTTCTTTCAACTGGACAGCTGCCCATGCTTTATCTCGTGTGATTCAGGTAGCATTATCAATTATAATGCTCTTTCTGCCCTCTGGCAAAAAACATGGCTTGTGATTCAGACGTAATCCATTATGTTTGCTCATTTTTCAGTCTATAATGACTAGCCTCGTGGGTGGGCATATGACCAAAGAGAACACTCATGAGGTTTTGACAGATTTAGAGGACGGTGCCTCTCTATGTATTCCCTGAAATCAGGGAGAACATGAGGCTGGATCCTCCTTGAGGTATCATGAGAAAACCTCAAAAATGTAGGCAAGAACGACAAAAGCAGAGCTCAGCATTGCACAGAAAGAGATGAAGATGTAATTATGGGATTTGAACTCCTGGATCCCAGTGTTCCTAAAGCCAAATCTATCCATCTTGGACCAAGTATGTAAATAAGAAATTACCTTTTTTTCTTTTTTTGCCTATTTTATGCTTTGTTTGGTTTCTGTTGCTGATAATCAAAGAATGTAGACTCTGCATTTGTTATTTATAAGGATGCTGACATCAAGAAAGTTATATTTTAGAATATTAGAATTTTTTTTAATCTCAGTGAAATTTTATATGGTACGATTTTTCACAATGTAACATATCTTTAGTACTTAGTGTTTGTTTATAGGTGATTTTATCCATTCAACTTATTGACTGTCTATTTAAAATAGTTATTCATTCTTGAGAAAATCCTAGGCTGAAATCAACTCAGATAAATTAATATCTGTGCAATCATTGTATTTATAAGAAATAGATGTTCTATTTTACTGACCAATGGAAAAGATGCAAAAAGAAATCACACTAAATGTATGTAGTTCCCATTCAAATATTCTCTGCAAGAATATATTTTCATGGTTACAGGACTCAGGAAAGTTGATCTTCACTTTAATTCTAGCAGACAAAGCTCAATTTCATCAGGACAATAATTGTAAATCCCAGTGATAAATATCTCAGAGGAGTTTGCTGATTCAATACTTTGAGGCAACTAGTGTTACGCCCTCAATTTTATTTTTATTGTTTTTGAATGATTAATATACAGTCATTGACTAATAATTTCTTTTGCAGAATTGGATTGCAATGTTATTGATGGATTTAGAAATGGGACTTGAAGATATATTATCATAACGGTAGAGCTTAAAACATTAAGCCAGTGGGACCAAAGGGGGGAAAAAAAAACATGTACGTAAATCTAAAGCTCAACTTCAAAATCAAAATTATGTGTGACTACTTTGACAAAGTAGTCAAAATGACAAATCCTTATAGGTAGTGGTGCTCAGGCATTTATAAACATCTCATCCAAGTAGAAAAATGGAAGAAGAGATATAAGCTACAACCAGATCCTCTCTTACAGGCTCTCAATTTTCCAACCAAATTGGGTGTAAGGCAAATTATGAGAGTCATATTGCTTCTAATAAATACTGATTTCAAATGGAGTTCCTGGTTCAATTCCAAGGAGAAAATATGTACCATTGGGACCTGAGGAGACTCAAATACCTTGGGCTCTAAAATGATGCTTGAATACTGGCCATAAGCCAAATGATATTTTTTAAAAAATAATCAATATTACATTAGAGGTTTTCCTAAAGATAATATTAGAAGTTGAGGTGACCTATGTTTATCTGGAGAAGTTCATCAGGATTTTATATGATGAGCACGGAAGATACAGTTTTCCATTGAAAGGAGTGAGCAGTCGAGAGTATATATTTCCTCAGCATCAGAAAATACATAATAGAAAGGGAAAACAATGTAATTAATAATGGTGTTAAGAACCTGTCACAATTGTCTCACCTGTGCCCCTTTATCCCAGTAGAGAAGCTATAACAATAGAAAGGCAAGGACACACATTATTTAAAATAGGAACTTGAAGGGCTACTCCAACACCACCATAAATTCAGCCCAGTGTGTGTTCTTTTTGTTTCAATCCTCAGTTGTAATAAAACAAAATGTCCTCAAGGAACAAGGTCATCTCATGGATAAAACACCAGATGGGGAGTCGAGAATCAAAAACCTAGCTCCTAGTCCTCGACAGCTAACTTAGATTTTTCTGGGTCTCAATTTTTTTCATCTGTAAACTAACAAAGTTGATGAAATGATCTTTAATATCCCTTTATGTTCCAAAAGTGCCCCAGTTATATTATCTGAGTACACATTGTAGGACCTTTTAATAAACAGAAGATTTTTTCTGTAACTTATAATAATTTAAACATACAAATAAGCAAGCCAATAAATACAATGTAACAGAAAGGATGAGGGTTTAAAATTAAAGAAACTTCATTGTTCCCCCTCTCAGACTCGTCAGCTTTAGACTCTGAGGAGAAAATCTTTTCTCCTCCCTCTATCCGTTTTTCTGAGTCTTTATTTAGCCTCTCTGAAAACTAAACAATGTAATTATATATGAAAATTCTGACTTGTCAAAATTTCTAAATGAACTGCAATATGGTTTACATTTGCATGCAATACCACTGTCTATTGTCATCATGTACCATGCGTGTTTACTTGTATATAGTGGTCTTTGAATATTGTGATCGCTTTGGGTAAGTTTGCTTTGTCCGGCAATTAATTATCACATGTGATCTATTTCACAAATGTTTGACCTAATTTACTTACATGCTGTGTTCATTCATCTACGTATTTATAAATCTACCTTTAAAAATTCTGCCATTTCATAGGATTAAAGTTTAATAAGGAATGCTATGTTTCCATAGTTTCAAAATATATTTCTTATTAATGACAAAAAGGAAAATAGTAGCTGTATAATGAGATACTTCGTGGACACCACCCTAACCAGGTGGTCAAAGTTAACATCACCAATAATGAAATGAATTGACATCATTCCCTGTTCAGAGAATCCGCTGAGAAAAACACAGCATCACTCCTGTGGTGTTCCTGCCCAGAATGCATAATGTGAATCTAATCATGAGGAAACATCAGACACATTTAAATAACTGGCTTGTACACTTCCAAAATTTCAGAGTCATGAAAAACAAAGAACAGCTGAGCAATTGTTGCAGATTGAAAGATAATAAATAGACACAACAACTAAATGGAATGTGTGAGCCCGAATTAGATACTAGGATGAGAATAAAAATAATCATAGAGGACATTTTGGGGGCAATTGATGAAATTGGATTATAGACTGAGGATTAAATAATATTATTACATCAATATTTAAATTTCTTCCTTTTGATAAATATACTTAGTTTATTTAACAGAATATGGTTTGTACTTAGGAAATATACACTGAAGTATTTACAGATAAAAAGGTGCATGTCTGCAACTTACTCTCCAAATGGCCAAATGATTCAGGGGGAAAAAAACGTATATATATACATGTGTTTGAAGAGATAGAATAGACAGAGGAAGTGGAGAAAAGAGAGAAAGATAAGACAAATGAAACTAAAAAAAATAGGTTCTTAGACACACACACATATACATGTATATGTATACATATACACACACGCATGTGCGTGGTAGTGTGTGTGTGGTAGTGTTTGGAACATAGCCTAGCATGATCCAAAAGCCTCCTAAGGCTCCTAAGATTTGTCTATATTTATATGTAAGATATATGACACCTGATGAGTTCTCCATAAATGACATTATTACTTATAGTATTAGAATGAATCCAGTTGAAAGTAGCTGCCTAATTTTTAAGTTTTAGAAGCCAAGAAAGTAGTTATAAAGGTAATACTGAATATTTTTACATTATTTCAGTGCATTAATTTAGCATCTATTAAACTAAACACAGGAGCTCTAACATACAAGACTGAGTCTATGATTAAATAAAAGGCACAATAGGCAGTAATTGTTTTGAATGCCTTGTGATGTTTTTAAAGCTCTTTAAATGTACCCAACCACAGCACACTAATTTTAAATGATCAACTCTTACAGAGTAATTGGAGTATAGTCTTAACTCATTTAATATTACTTACATAGCTAAGGGCTTCCACGTTAAGCATACAGATTTTTATGAAGCTATTTTGGTAGATACTTGGGCATTTTCTTTTTAATACCTCAATATAATTATAATTAGTTCAGAAGGCCCAGTAACACTTTGAGATAATTGTGCATAAATTAATTGCTAAAGGGCACAATTAACTTTTTATTAACGTTTGTGATAATAAACATTCAACTTGGTTTCTAATATTTCATAAATTATATTCCATATTTTAATTGTTCCTATATTAAGTTTTATTACTTAATGTCCTTGAATATTTGCCTTGGGGACCAAAGCAAACACTGTTAACATGCTCAATCCAAGAGAAAACCTTTATTCAATTAGATAATGTTGAGTCAGAAAACGCCCCAACTCAACTCTCCAACTGTTGTCATAGGCAAAGAAAAGAAGTGCCTTTATAAGAAACTTAAAGAGAGGACAAGCCTATGACAGAAGTAGTGTTGTCATAAAATGATATTGCTTATCTGTTTAAGAAAACCTTGATATTTTAACTACTGAAATCAGGCAGTATCCTGGAATCACCTTAGAATGCAATGTGTTCAATCCCGATGTGGATTGTTCACTCCTTAGGGTTCACAGTGTAGCCCATTCTTTAACTTGAGTGCCCCTCCGTTTTTCAAAAATCATACTTAATTCCTGGAAGAGGAATCCTCCTATCTGTCTGCTTTTGAGGGCTTTAATCTGGCTCCAAAATACTGGGAGGCACGCGTGGAAAGAGAGATGGTGTCCTGATGTTTGGCTAGCCGACGTTCACGTTATCCTGCTGCTTTCAGTAAAATCCCTTCACATCACCCTCATGTGCTTCTGAGTCCGAAGACTCTCTTTAATGATGTGAAATAGTGAGATACAATTTCTCTTAATCAGGAGGCATTTATATGATTAGCTGATGTGATAGTTGATTATGTTTTTGACATTTGGAACCACTCCCCCAGGGGCTTCTCTTATAAGTTTTCTAAGCTTCGTTTCCCCAGGGGCAGTGGGGGCAGGGACTTTATAAATACAAAAGCTTTCTGGGTTTGTCCCAGAGACAGGACAGAAGGAGTTGCTTGTGACATGAGTCCTTCTCCACTCACACCCTGGGCTTCTAGGGGGCCTCATAGACAAGGCTGCTCTGGAAGGGGAGGTGTGGGCAGGCTGGGTCCTTTGGGATTGCAACAGGGGAACGCATGTGGGACCAGTCCAGGCTGCTGAGAGGCCCTGGGAATGTAGTATTAGGGACACACAGTGGGACTCGCTGCGTGCAGTTGTCCGGGAGGACACCCTGAAGGCAGTAACTGTCACTCTTTGGCAAGGCTGCTAGTTTCCATGTATACACACATTCTTGTAAATATTTTCACAAATATCTATATTTATACAAGTATATACTTGTGAAAAGATCTCTATCATATATTCTTAATCCTTTGTACTCGGATGTCGGGTGTCACTCGACACAGCAAAAATTACAGAGATTAAAATAACTCTTTGAATGTATCAATAATTTGAAATATAAAAAAAATCCATATAAATACTTTTGTATGAAAAGAAACTCCAGTTTTTTTATTCTACTGCTGCGCTTTGTAAAATCTGGGGTATTTAAAACATTAAATCCCGAGTAGAATAAAGGAATCGAGAAAAAAGAGAGTACAAAGGGTTAAATGTAAAAGGCAAATTACAGAAACTTTATTTCATAAAATAGTTTATATTTTGTATGTGAGATTCAAAAGAAATCTCTTAATTTTCAGGAGAGGGATTGGGGCTGGGAAGAGAAGAGGAAATGGAAACTTTTTATTTTTTACTTTATTTTTATTTTATATGATTATTATATTCTATTCTTCGCAACTATTTTCAGTACAAGAGCGTATTATGGGAGCCACATAGGTGTTTTTGAATATTTAGCAGTCACACTAAAAGAAACCAGTAAAATCTGCTCTGACGACAGTGGTACAAAGACAATTTATGTAACCAAAGCATTCGTACCCTCGTAATATTCTGCAATAAATAAATAAATAAAATATGTGTTATTTAACTTAATATATCAAAAGTATTATGTGAACATTTAATCAATATAAAATTATTGTTAAACCCATTGTGTATTTTATACTTACATCTATCTGGACTAGCAACATTTCAAGTGCTTAGTAGTGACATGTGGCTAGTGGCTCTCAGATTGGATGATGTAGTTTTGTGCTATTTAAATTATCACAATGAGTATTTATATTGTATAATAAAATAGTTTAAATATATATGCTGAAAATGGGTTTGTGCATGTAAAATAACTAAATGTCCTAACTCCCCTATTTCTTTGTATTGATAAGACTGGATCTGAAGCAGATCACTTTCTCCTTAAGTTATTAAGTTAATCGAAGCGGGTCACTTGGTCATTGGGGTCTAAACCACCTTGATGCCAAATAACAGCACCACTTTTAATCTCTTTCAACATAAATAAGTGCCCGATCCAATAAACGTGTGCTGTACTCATTAATATTGATAAATATTGAAGAAGGAAATAAATCACGATGCCTGTGCTCCGTAAACAGCCTGGACCAGTAGGCAAAAAATGCAGCTATCTCTGGAAAGCAGGAGGCAAACGTCAGTGTCGTTAGCAATCACAGTCCTAGGGAACTTGGGAAGAAGATCTGCCGGTCCCAGTCAGAGCCAGAAAATTTAACGTGGGCAGAACCTAAATCAAAAACCAGTCGGAAAAGTTGAGGTGACTGAATTATCAGTAACTAGTTTCTCACTTCCCGAAGAGACAGTTAATTTCAGTGTCGATACAAGAGGAACTCCTCGATGTCCTGCAGCAAATGTTAAACAAGAGCAAATGTTACTTTCACTTGCTTTTGCTTTCTGTGAATTTAGCCACCAGCAGAAAAAGTCACTGAAACTAGAAAACTTACTTCCATTGAGACTGTATTCCCAGGTGCCCAGAGTAGTCTAGACAGGCTGTTTTGTAATGAACAGCCACCTTCTTCCTTCTGAGAAATACCGTCCTCCACAACAGCATTGCAAAGCTAAGGAAACAAAGCAAAACAGAGGCTCATTACTATGAATAAAACTATCTCAAAGAAGCTGCTTGGCTTGATTCACTTTGTTCCAAACCCAAAGCCCTGTAGTTATTCTGAAGATCTTATGAGAAAGGAGAATTCCGCTCCTACATGGGCTCCTCTTTGAGGGATGGGGGTCATGGCTGTGGAACCATCTTTCCAATGAAGCCTGTTTGGCTCCCATAGGATGGTGGGTGACCTCTTACCATCACTGTACACACGTTACACAGAACGTTCCACGCACACACAAAACTCACACAGACTCCCACATACACCACAGATACACACTATACACACAGATAGGAGTATCCACAAGTATTAAATATTTAAACTATATCGCCGTAAGTTTTACTGAGTCATTTTTATTTGTACGTTTATGATTAGAGCTTGTTCAATGTGTAAAACAAATTTTTTAAAAGCTGTATCAGCCTTTGTTTTTGTTTTCAGTTAATATTTTCCATAGGTTTTTAGTTTTGCTATCCTAACGTAGTTGCTCTATTCTTTAAGCATAATTGGTGGAAAGAAGAAAAATACTACATCATTCAAAAAAAACTTGAGCATAATTTTCTCTGAGTATTAAGTAACCGCCTTATGTATACCATATATGTGATATATAACATCATATATATAAAAAATGTAACATTTATAAAACAGCATATCTGTGACTATATAATCATATACATATAAAGCATAAAACTGTGGATTATATAACTCTCTTTCATGTTCTCTCTCTCTCTGTTTATATATATAGAAGAATGAAACAAGGCTTCTAGCCATCTTTGAATGCTGCCAAGCTGGAAGCATTTCTATTTCTTTATTTTTGGAGTAAAGGAGAAGGTACGCCTGTTCTTAACTTGCACATGAAAACTCTTCCTTTCAAGTTGAGTTTGGCAACATTAGCTCTTGTTACTATGCAAGAAATCTTTGATCTTCCTGAAAGAGGCTACCTCATTTGAGAACATGACAAGGCTCCGAAAAAAGTACAGCGCTAAGAATATAAAAGTGCTATGTGAATGACATGACATTTTTACACACTGGTGTTGAGACGTGTTCTGCATTGATTTTGAAGGAGTATTCTCCACATGTGGTTTGTTGTTTTTCATCAATATTTCTCTTTGGAGCTTCAAAAGACTCAGCTGAAGCATGCACTCTTCTCTTTCTGACAGAATGATGGGAAAATATCTGTGCCTGTAAAGATGATTTCATCTTGCGTACATTGTTATTTTGCGTCTTCTACCCAAAACCTCATCACAGGATATTTTCTTACCTGTTTCTTGGTCATTTCCTCTATATCTCAACCAAACTTTGTGCTTTAATAATATAGGAATAGATTCATATAATGAGTGATAGATGGTAGGAGTTGAACCATCTGTTTGGATAGAAGGTGCCATGTTGGTACCTTTATTGTTGGAAGAGTTTGGTTAGGAATTTCCCTCTTTTTACCAGAAACTTATGCTGGATTGGTATTCCGTATCCATATATATTGTCGAGGCTTAGGTGGCATGCTGGGTCGTGCAAAAGCCCCACTTTATTCATTCAGGATGTATTTGTGAGAAGGTTTCAAAAACTTTGAAGAAATCACTATTGTCATATTTTTATTCAAACAAAATAACTTTCCTTTTATACATAAAAGTGCAAAGCAAACTTCAATAAGGTTGTCTTGTCAGGAGTCAAAGTCTCCATTCAGGAAATAGAAGGTAAAAGAGTCAAGCCAAAGAAACTCAGTGGGTCCATTCTCAGAAACAGTGTTCATGATTTGGATTTTGTTAGCTCCTTCAAATGACTGGAAAATGGTAGGAAAATCCAAATGAACTTAATCAGATCCAAACTTATAATTATTAATCAAATATGTTAATATACTCAGGATAATAGCAATCACATAGGCTTTACCTCTCTCTGATATTTCCCTACGTTTGTATGTTAAATATATATATGTATATTGGTTCTGTAAGATGGCATGAGAAGAGTGAGGCAAAGAGTGACCATGAGAGTTCTAAAACCAAAAACTGTGTCTCTGCTTTCCAAAGCTACGATTACATATAGATATATATGTAGATATATGTAATATGTGCATATATAGATGAATTATATATGTCAATATGTGAATTAAATATAACATAAATATGTATGGATTCTACAATATATTTCTTTATTCATTGAACATATAATGACCATAATTTAAAAAACACTGTAGCTAACTTTCTAGCAGAGACAAAATGATTTTTTGCCTAGAATTAGCATTTACAAAGTATTTTTTTTAAATTTTATCATATTATGGGGATACAAATACTGTTAGG
Organism: Mirza zaza; assembly: GCA_008750895.1. NCBI lineage: Eukaryota > Metazoa > Chordata > Mammalia > Primates > Cheirogaleidae > Mirza > Mirza zaza. The sequence goes on from VSMD01093546.1 coordinate 46,830, forward strand.
GTTACATATATTGCCCCTGCCATTCCTCCCCTGGACCCCCGCCTTACCAAAATATCAAGCATGTCCTACCCTCAGGTGGTACGAATCACACCTATTTTGTAAGTGTAAATTCTTCTCCTCCCCCCTCCCATTTGCCCACCACCCGATAAAAGTTTGTCTTTTTTTTTTTTTTTTTTGACCTTTGGGTTAGATTGTATATCTTACCCTTTCCCTTGAAAGGGTTAGCACAATTCACTATTGCAAGATCATGGAAACAACCCAAGTGTCCGTCAATTCACGAGTGGATAACTAAAATTTGGTATATGCTCACAATGGAATACTATTCAATTCTAAGAAATGACAGTGAGCTAGCACCATGTATGCTATCCTGCATTAAGCTTAAACCCGTTATCCAAAGTGAGGTGACACAAGATTAAGAAAACGGGCTCCACATCTACTCGCCATCAAATTGGTACTGACTGATTAAAACTATGGTGCTCAAATGGGGATAGTGCCCTCTAGGGTTTGGGGGAGGGAGAGCTACATCTTAAGGTTGTGGTGAGCATAGTGGGGGGGAGGAAGGGAATACATCTAACCCTTGCATTTACAAAGTATTACTAAGATTGTCCATGTATGATTTCATTTAATTCTCAAATATTTTGGGAGCAAAATGTTGTTATTCCTATTTTGTATAAAAGCTAATGGCTTAGGAGGAGATGCAACTTCAAGAATGGTGGAGAAAGTAGCTCCACAAACCCTCTCCCCAGCTGAACAATTTAACTAGTGAGAATTAATTTTACAAATAATTTAAATTCTTTGGAAATTATTTTAAGGGTATACAGTAAGATGCTTTGTACTTTTATGTATTAAAAGAAAGTTATTTTGTTTGAATAAAAAATATGACAATAGTGATTTCTTTAAAGTTTTTGAAACCCCTGAATATATACTTACCGTCTTCTCTCCCTCAGTTCTTTAAAAGACATAGAATTTTATAAAGTAATAACTATAAAAATGTATTATTAAGTTGGTAACATATATAGACAATGTGTATGATAATAACATTAAAGACAGGAGAATGGAGTTATCACTGGAATTAGTACAAAAATGGAGTAGATTTTGATAGCATGTATATGGTAAACCCTACAACAACCACTAAGAAAATAACTCAAAATCATAATAAAGATATTAAAAGAATTAAAATGTTAGACTACAAATATCTAATTATAAAAAGGTGATAACTAATGAACAAGAATTTACAAATAAATAAGATATGTAGAAAACAAAAAGCAAAATGGCACACATAAATCTAACCATACCAAAATAACATTAATATAGTGTAATTAAAAGAAAAATAGCGTAATTAAAAATAGATGAAGAATCTGAATACACATGTCTCCAAAGATGATATGCAAATAGCCAACAAGAACATACAATTATACTAAACATCATCAGCCATTAGGGAAATGTAAATAAAAACCATTGTGAGATATCACTTCACATCCACTAACATGGCTACGGTGAAAAAAGAATCAGGCTGTAAGAAGTGGTCTCAAGGATGTGGAGAAATTGGAACCCTTATTCGTTTCTGTGGGAGTGAAAAATGTTGAAGCTTTGTTGTCCAAAGCTTGGACAACAAAGCTTCAACATTTTGGCAATTCCTCAAAATATGAAATGTGTAATCACCATATGACCTGCTTCGCCTTATAATCAGATTTCCACTCTTTATCCTGCTTGGAATTGTGTATGGGGGGAGAGGGATGGGAGTGTGGTGTGAAGTCTTGGCTCTAAGAAATGGTCTCAAAATAATGTTTCCTAAATTTTTATTTTTCTTAAAATAGGAATACGAGCAATAAATGAAGTAGCAGGATGTAGAAGACTTCATTAAACATAGATGTGGGTCCATATCCATGTCCACGTCACACACTGGTGTTCTCTGAGTCTCATGACCTTTCTATGGAAATAGCAGAATTTTCTAGTGTGTCCTGGGGAATGACTACTGCAGACAGTTACATTCTTAAGCTGCACCCTACTTCTCCCTTTGTGCAAAATTGAAAGTCTCTGTAGTAGAAAAATGGATGATTCTTCTTTTTAGAAGTCCTTCATGGAATAAGTCAACACTTAAAATATATGGAGGGAGGTCGCATTAATATCTGTAGGGACACTCAATCAAAAAGTGAATACTTGGAATCCTGTTGGGCAATTTCTTCCTAAGTACTAGTGCTCTGACTAGAAATGATTACCTGGACAGAATATGTGCACTGGGTCATGTTGCTTGCTCAAACTGTTTTCTCCAGGCTTTATACTTTTGATAACTACAAAAAAGATTGGGAGTAACAACTATTTTAATTAACAATAAGAAGGCATATTTTAATGATGCATTAATGTCATATATAATTATATATAGTATATAATTGTGCATGATATATATGCCCAATATATAATTATATATTTAGTCAGATGTATACCGTGTATGTAGTTAGATACACATATGTAAGGTAGTCCAGAAATAAAATTTTCAACCACCCTCTTAATTATATGAGCATCAATTATCCTGACAAGTGTAAGAAAGCTTTCTGAACCCTTCTTTTGAGATTTCTAGATCTCCCTGGCACATTGAACTGACATCCTAACATTTCCTCTTTTTTGCACAGTGCTTAAGGCCAGTTTCTCTGGTCTATTAACTGACTTGCAGAAAGGAAGAGTAAATTGTCCTTGACTGCACAAACACCTCTGACTTTTTTTTCCATGAATACAAATGGAAGATTTTTAGAGCTTGGCAGTTTGCAGAGATATGACTCCTAAGACAGATTAAAGATCATGAAAACTTTTTTTTTTTTTTAATTTGAAGCTTGGTTTTTTGGGGGAGGTAGCCTTGGTTGTAATTATGATTCGGACACTGTTTGGCAATCTTAGGCAACCACATAATCTCCCTGGATACATTTTTTTCATTAATTAAAAAAAGTGTGAATTTAATGTAGAAAGGATAAACCAGATGACCTCAAACACTTACCCAGTTTCAACAATTGATGGTTTCATAATTTAATATGCATAAAATTAGTACTCTCCTCCTCTTCCTGGGTTTCTAACAGACGCTCCTACCATATGCTCCTCCTGTGCTCTGTGCAGTGATCCATTGTAGCAATTATGCGATTGTATTGGAATTTTGTTTTGTATATTTGCCATTCTGGTAGTTTATTAACTTCTTAAGGCCAAAGTCTGAGTCTGCTGTGGTTTTTTTTCGTCTCTCATCCCAAGTTTCAAACATAGGGCTTAGCAAAAAAGGATTCTAAGTATGGAGTTGTTAAATGAACTGAAGGAATTAATAAATTAATTGATAGATTTCATAATTAAAATTTAGTTAATTGTGGTTTTTAATTTGCATTTTAGGGAAAACAAACTCGTATCAAGTGTAGCCTTGCCAATAGGCAGCCACTTGAGGGATACATTCTGAGAGGATTAGCCAACATTTCCTGTCTTAGTATGCAGTCTCCCTAGCTCCGGAATTCCCCGACATATTAATCTAGATGGTACTTAACAGTTTTTGGTCCTCAGGTGTAACTTGTGAAAATGCAAATGTCTTAGTAGAACAGAATAGAAGGTACTTATTAGAAAGTGTTAAAAGCAGAACTAAAAGTGAGAATGGTGTGAAGAAAGAAGTGTTCTGGATAAGACAAGACAAAGAATACAACCATTTTTCAAAATTTATCCCTTCTTTGTTTGTCCATCTATTGTGTGCCAGATACATATTGGAGCCTGGCCCACATGAATCTTAAGGACTACTGGGAATAGAGATTACTAAGCAAGTATTTCTTCTACAGGATGATCAGCGGTGGTGTAGGAAAACCATAGGAGACTACTGTAGAGGGGAGCAGAGAAAGCTTCCAGAAGCAATGATACCTCACCTGAGATTCTGAAGAACCAATGAAAGTTAATAAGATGAAGCTAAGCGAAGAAACTGGTGCATTCAGAGACAAAAATGTCTCTGGAGAGGGAGGCACAGCTGAAAGTATGAGATCCACGTTGTGAGGTTTAGAATGTTGACGGGAGGAAGGAATGGGAAGAGAGGAGTCTGGAGACTTAGGTAGGGGCCCTCACAAACCATGTAAAGCATGCAAACCACATTCTAGAACTCTCTGTCAGGATCTAAAAATATTCCCCACAGGGTTTTAGACAGAGGAATGACAGACTTGGTATAGATTTTTCAAAATTCTCTGTAGAGTCCATGTAAAGACATAATTTCTCTGAGGAATTAAGAGAGACATAATGTCTCTGAGGAATGACAGACTTGGTATAGATTTTTCAAAATTCTCTGTAGAGTCCATGTAAAGACATAATTTCTCTGAGGGAAGATAAATTGGAAGTCAAGAGCACAAATTAAGAGGCTTTTCTAGAATTGAGTAAGAGACAAACGAAGTTAGTGGCCAAAGTGACAGAGAGAAAGGATATATTTTGCAGATGGCACGAGTAGGACTCAATAATTCATATAATTTGAAGGTAAAAAAGAGGAGTTGAAAAGGAATTACAGGCTTGGGACACCTAGTGGGTTTTTAATGATACCCTTTGTTGAAGTGGGAGACATGAAAGTGAATGCAGGTTTTTGAGAAACACTGGTAAATGACGTTTGGAACATGTTGACTTGAAATGATAAAGGTAGTTAGAAATTTGAATTGTGGGCAGGAAAGACAGGTTAGGGGGTCAGTAAGGTGGTGGTAGGTGGGGCAAGGTATAATTTGTTTGTTGGACATTTTTATTTAACTATGGTTTTGTATCAGCTAGTCCTGGCAATTGTGATTCTGATGAAACTCCAGGTAAGAAGTGCTCACTGGGGCTGAATCAGGAGAGGGACTTGGAGAGTCCTGAGGGTCTCTGGCTTTAAGAAATGTGGAAAAGAAAAGGATCCTTTTCCAGAAATTCTGAAGAGCAAGCTGAAGGTTAGGAGGAAATCCGTGAGCCTGAGTGTGATCAAGTCAAAGTAGTTGAGCCAGGTCACCTATGATAAGGATTGAGAAGGTGCAGTGCATTTAAGAAACAGGACGTGGGGCCATGGACCCCATGAATTCTCAGTCTTTCTGGCCTTTTCTTCCCTGCTGGCATAGCCTGCCTCTCACTTCATAGCTGCAAGGCAATGCACAGGCTTTATATACATGAAGTAGTTAGTATAGGGGTTGCCAACATTCCTCTGAAAAGGCCAGGTGGTAAATGTTTTAAGTTATCTGTTGCAACTATTGAACTCCACCACTGCAGCACAAAAGCAGCCATAGATGATGAGCAAATGAATGGATGTAACTTGTGTTCCAATAAAACTTTATTTACAAAAACAGGCTGAGTGCGGAATTGGACGCAAGTGCAATAGTTGGTGAACCATCGATGTCATATGTTCTCCAAAATCACAAACCAAAAATAACAAGAATTCCGTATTCCCTTCACCAAGCTCCCCGCATAGTGACAATTTACATACTAATAGGCAAAATGATTGAAACCAAGAAATTAACCTCAGTGTAATAATATTAACTACATATCTTACTTGAATTTTACAATACTATTAAACAACAAATTTCCTTTAAATTTTAGTGTTTCTATTAATGTAATGTAATGTTCTAGGATAATGTTCTAGTAATGTTCTAGGATATAACCCATAATTCCATATTCCATTTTTTCCATTGTTTTTTTATTTTTAAATTTCAGAGTATTATGTTGTTATATCCTCTCATCTGTGACAGTTTCTCATTCTTATCTTTCATGACCTTAACATATTTGAAGAATACTAATCAGTAATTTTGTATACTGTCTCTCAATTGTGTTTGTATGTTGATTTCACGTGATTAAATTGAGGTTATGCATTTTCGGCAGGAATGCAACAGAAACGTGTACCATATCAGGAAGAACAACATGACATCAATATGTCTTCCATCTACAGATGTTAACGTTGATCACTTTATTAAGGTGAGTTTCTCCACAGTAAAGGTATTAATTTTTCTTTTGTAATTAACACATATTTTAAGACAGATAATTTAATATTACACAATATTTCTCCTTAAATATTTACCCACTAATTTTAGTACCTGTTGGTCAATCTTTGCCTGTAACAACAACAAAAAATTACTGCTTATAATGATTATCAGCATGGTGTTTGAAATGTTTCTTCTGATGTTAAGAAAAAAAATAATAGGGCTTATGGGAAACAATAAGGTTCCCATATCCATAAAACCTTTTTGCCAGAATAGTAACAAAAAATATAGGTGTTTCCTGCTGAGGTAAGTTTTAATGCCCAGGCTGGTGGAGGCTGCCACACGTGGATATTAGCAATTGTTTAAAAATGCTTTAAACATCTTCCTTAGAGCAAGGATGGCAGATGCTGAGACAGTGCTGGTGCTGTCCCTAAGGTGTCCTGGGAGGCAGAGCAGGCTGCCACAGCCCAGAGCTGCAGAGGGATGAGTTTGGTAAAGGTCATTTAAACCTAAATTTAAAAGGTTCAAGGAAGGATAAGCCTTTCTTCTTCACTCATTGTTAACTTGTCTATGTGATGCCAGTAATCTCTGTAGCCATCATGTAACATATGAGTGGTCACTGTGCTGAAATGCAGAGAACAAAATAGAGATATGGAAAGGCATGGAGGTCTTTGAAGATGTCAATAACAGGCTCCACCATGCAGACCTGAAGCCAGCTACACTCCCAAACCCTGTGCAGTTGTTTGCCGGAAAATAACCTTCCCACTGCATTGGGCATTATAGTAGGATATTACGTTGCCTGCAGCTGAAATCATTTTGACAAAGGACATCTATTAATATGATAACCGTAATGAATGAGTTTCAGAGAAGCGGCACAGGCTAGAGGTGCCACTTGTCAGTATCTGGTCCAGACCACTTAGAAATCATCTGATTAAATGTGTTATATCTTAACTTCTGCAAGCCAGAGAGAAACCGAGACAAAAACAGAGACAGAGAATGAGACACAGACAAATACACATACACGCACACACGCAGATTCAAAGGAAAAAAAGCTACCATGATGTTTTCAAAGTGCGAATTAATATGATTAACATAGGTGAACCCTAGCTAGTAAAACAATTCTTTACTACTGTGAATTGATTAATTTGCCTTGTTTGCCTGTATGGAAACATCACATGTACCCTATGAAGATATATAGTAATTATATGCCCATAATAATTGAAAATAAATTAAATAAAACAATAATTTAATTTTATAAAATATTTATAAATAGATACGCATGAAATGTGTATTAAACTCAACTTACCTATATCCTTAGTGGTACAACACAAGTTTTTATGGAAAAGGAGTGGAAGAGGCCACAGGCCATGAACTATTTCTGCCTTGTTAAAGTATGGGCAAAATTCTATCCCTCTACAGTGAACACCACAATGTGTCCCAATTCTTGTTCTTTAACATGATCATATTTCTAAGAGGCTGCAACTGCATTCCTTGTCTGTAGGGCACATAGCAGAAGAGGAAGCTGGACCAAGCCTATCTGTGTGAATTAGCAAGTAAAATACGAACTCTAGCTTCAGGGAAATCAGAAAGATGCCCTATTTATTCCAAATTCTTATTTCTTCTTTCCATATCTTAAACTTTTTTCCATATATATGTGTATAATTATTTGGAAAGATAGGATAGTGTTAGGTATTATATGAGGAAAGCTTTGTAAGCCCTAAAGTGTGACTTTTCATTTAAGGAGTTGTTATTTTTGTTTTTGATGAAGGAAGCAATAAAAAATAGGAGAATGGAGGAAATAAGAGACTTGTTACTGGGAATCTGATAAAAATCAGAAAGGAGAATAAATCTCATTTTACCCATCTATTCCCTGCAAGTGCACATAGTAAACTGTCTGATTATTTTGGAGACAAAAAAACATCAGATGATTCAAGTTCAAGAAAAGAGAGTGTATCACATGGTTTTGTTCTATAAAATTGTTGTGGAATCAGTACAACTAGTTAGGTCTGGAGTACCTACTGTGACATGGGATATGGTCTCTCATTAAGATTTTAGGAATCACATAGTACTCTTGTAATTTTCCAGTGTTCTCTATAGTACATCCTCTGAGTGGTCATTTAGACTAAACCAAGCAAAAGGAATTACAAGAGTGAGGAGAAAAACAGCTGTGTCTAAGCCTGGTTTCTAAAAAAAAAAAAGGTCTAATGAAATAGTGATGACTCATGATTGTACTTTCAGATATGCCTGCTGTTTGGCATGTGTTATTTTTACATCTGCTGTAATGGCATTATGAATAATTTTAAAGTTGTCATGGTATTGACATCTTGAATGAGGATGCATCACACTCAATTTGAGCGTATAACTCCTCAAAGAGTTAGAAATCACGAAAAAGAAAAAAACAATAGTAATTAATATTTGCAAGCATTTTAAATTTACAAACCATTTTACAAGCATTTCAGTCATCAAGGAAACTTTATTGAAAGAAGACAGTGCAGCCCAATGACACAGATTTCAGAGAGGCCAAGTTGGAACTCAAATGCCGTGTTCAAAACCTAAGTACTAGCCCTTTCCCAGTGCAAAACCTTCCTTCCTTTACCATGGTATCAGCGCTGCAGTGTTTAATGTTACCAGAAATTATTTTTTTCCTCTTATGTAATTTCCCAAAGACAAAAGCATAAGATTGAATTATTTTAAACTTCAGAAGCAGGTTAAGGAGTTTCTTGTTTGTTTGTTCTTTCTGGACTCTGCTTTCTAATTATTTGTGTGGAAAATGAGATTGTTAGTAATTTGAGTGTAACAAACTTTAATACCTCCTACCCGAGAAGACTTGCAGACCAGGGGCTTGAGTTTGTAAAACAACTGTTCTACTCACGTAGTGGTTTGTTTGTTTTGCTTAAATATTTACTTGTTGCTACTACTGAGTCAGCTGAATCTGTGATAACTAAAAGATGATTCTGATCACGTTACTGGTGGAGGTTTTTTTTAGAGACAAAATCTTCCTGGAAAACAAAACAAAACAAAGGAAATGATGATATACAATATGGCCAGGAAGATTTACTGTCCTGAAATTTTCAATTAATCTTATCATGCTGGGGTTTGCCAAAGAATTATATTTACCTCAAATACCTCAGAAGAGTGTGGTTTGTGATGAAGTTATTACATGTGCTCATTTTTAGTGGGAATGAGCCAAATATGATGCATTTTTATTACATCTTTATACTAAAGACAGTATAATACTAAACATATGTGTAAATATTTAAATTGCTTGGTGAAATTTTTAATTTAGGATTTAGGATATTGAATAGATCACACTGTCACTTAATGATTGATATTTTCAAGGAACAAACAGCTGCAAGATATGATGGAAATACACACATTTTCTCTCATAATCTAATCTCTCTAATAATTTCATTTACATTTCATTGTAGAATCCTACCTTATATTTCTTGGAAATATTGTATCTTACTAAAGGATGCGTGTGTCAGGAAACCAAAGATTTCTCATGGACAGATAACAGCTCTATTAACATGGAACTCAGATAATTTTCATCTGTAGTTCAGTCTCTGTTGAGTCTTTTAAAATATTTTAAAATTCATGGGGATAATCAACACCCGGAAGAATTACATCTTTGGCAATGAAAAAATGCATTGAGAGGTTTTAGAGCTTTTGCAAACTGCCACTCGAGTTTATTATTTATGAACCCTTTGCTCTTTAAAATTGAGAACAAAGCAATTAACTACAATTTCACACCTTCAAGAAGACTAAGAACACAGTCTTCCAGCTATTATAAATTCCGAAGTGTATTCTTTCACTTAAATTTATAGTTCCATTGTGTGGAAATTTTTCTTTTATTCAAAAAGTTTAAAAATGAATCTTTTACTTTGTTCACTGAAAATGGGCAATGCCAGCCTTGTTTTTTAAGAAAATGAGCTTAACAGGTTCCATTGTAAAAATAATTGTGAGTCCAACATTTAAGAATGTGATACGTATGTACAGGAGGACCGTATCAAGTGGGATGATGAGTTCTTTGGTTTGTCATTGAATGTGGTGCTCAGAGTTTTTGATAACAGCTTGCATGCTTGTTAGTGAACATGGGTGCTCACCATGTGCTCAGTGCTTATCCCTGAAGTCTCATAGTGACCATACTTCACTCATACTCCATGCTCTCCTAATGTGCTCTTAAACCACCTGAGACTAGGGAAAGTAACTAATTAACCCCAAGTCATACAGGTGGGAAGACATGGATTTGATCCTAGGTAGTCTGACCAGACCTCAAGCAGTTTCTCCTATGTGACACTCTTCCCAAATATCTGTAGCTGTCAAGGAGTGCAAAAGGCTAAACAAGATCAATGACATTATCCCGATGTATGGCAACTCAACACCCATTCCACCGAAAGAGAGTAACATGAAGTTCCTTTTTATTGTCAACAATAAAAACAAGTCACCAGTTTCCAGCTATTGTAATTTCCAAAGTTTATTCTTTCACTTAAATTTATAGTTCCATCGTGTGGAAATTTTTATTTGAGAGATGCTCAGAGAAGTAATTAGAATTTAACTTCTTTTCTCTTACTCATTACATCTCAATACTGGCATCTTTCTTCCTATTCCTACTGCCTGAGCTAGGCCCTCTTGCTCCCCCTAAGCTATTACAGCATGGCATCCATCCTCCTTCAGCTTCCTCTTCAATTTAATTTTTCAAAGAGAATTTCAGTTAATTGCCACTCTATTGCTCAAAAAAAAAAAGGAAAAAAATAAATAAAACCTTTCAATGGCACCTTATGACTATGCAAGAAATCCATGCCACCTTGACTTCCTGTATCTTGTTCCCAACTGTGTTCTCAATACTTCCTTTGCCTCTTTTATCAAGAGGTAACTTCTAATACAACCATTTATAGGTAATTCTCCATTCCTCAACCTCAACCCCAGGACTATTCAAAAAATTCTTAAGATCCTACCATGTTTAGTGGTCTGTGGCAGGCACGTTGATAAATGCAAATATAAACCCCACATAGATACTACCCTCAAGTAGCAGATGTTTAATAGTCAGATAAGCCATGCATATACTTACTTAAAATAACCCAAAAGAATGAACAGAACTTTGGAGATTTTATCTAATTCAGTTAGGAAATGTATATTTAGCTCAGTTATTTTGGCTATGTTGACAGTTGAAACAGCTAAGGTCTGAAACGGTACTGGATGACATTAAAGTTATTAATAATAAGTTGACCTCAATAACAAGAAAAATACAACAGAATTTCACAGGGACCTTTCTTTATTCTGCTTTCATTTCTGCATATATTTTATTTTATTTTTCAAATTTTCCCCATATATACTTTCTCACTTTCCCACCGTGGGTCACCCAGTTGTCCCAGTCTAGAAGAATGCTTTCTCACATTCTGCCTTTTCATAATATAATATTATTATACTAATCTGTCAAAGCTCAACATGTAGCCTATCCACTGAAAAAATGACCATTCCCGTCTGTGAGGTCCATTAGCTCTCACGTCCTCCCCCAGTCCATACTTCTGTCATGATGGAGTATTTTGGGAAGCAATGTGTTTCCTTTATAATCAGACCACATTTAGTTTGTAATCTTGTGAGAGCCTAGATTAGAGCTCTAAAAATGCGTTGCTCAAAAAAAAATTTTCCCCTCACAGATCTTCTGTGTCACATATTTACATAGAGCTCTCTCTATATTTGTTTCTTTTTAAAAATAACCTATCCCCCATTTCCTTTCTGCTTTTATCCTTCCTATGTCTTTTTGCAACTGTCTTTCCAATGTCAAGTGCTTTAAATGTTTAGCCTATTAAGCCTCAGTTACCTTACCCATAGATAGGAGATAATGATGCCTAAAATGTATGGTTATTGGGGGGACTCAATGAAACAAAGTATCAAAAGCTTTAGTACTTAATGGCTGCAATTGAATAATTGGCAAGGAAGGAAAAAGAGAAGCAAGGCCCTTGGCAGAGAATACAAAAGCAAATATATTCCTGCCCTCAAGGATATTGTAGTGTCATGGAGCAGAGAAATACGGAGAACATAACAAGAAAACATGTAAAACGTTATTAGAGAGATGTAATAAAGTTGAGAAAACCCTTTCATTGAAGATACTACCCAAAGTGATTTACAGGTTCAGTAGAATTCCCATCTAAATACCAATGTCATATTTCACAGATCTAGAAAAAATAATTCTATGCTTCATTTGGAACCAGAAAGCCCAAATAGCCAAAGTAATCTTAAGGAAAAAGCACAAATCTGGAGGTATTACATTATCATATTTCAAATAATACTAAAAGTCTATAGTAACCACAACAGCATGATATAGGCACAAAATAGAGAAATAGACCAATGGAACAGAACATAGAACCCAGATATAAAACCATCCACATACAACCAACTGATCTTGAACAAAGCAAACAACAATATGTACTGGGAAAAAGAAGCCCTATTCAATAAATGGTGCTGGGAAGATTAGAAAGCCATGTGGAGAAGAATGAAATAGAATCCAAATCTCTCTCCATTCACAAAAATTAATTCAAATGTATAAAAGACTTCAATGAAAGATATGAAACCATAAGAATTCTGGAAGAAAATTTAGGAAAAACTCTTTTGGATATCTGCCTGGGCAAAGAATTTATGACTAAGACCCCAATGACAATCACAGGAACAACAAAAATATGTAAATGGGGCTTTATTAAATCACAAAGCTTCTGCAACAGCTAAGGAAATAATCAAGAGAGCAAATAGACAACCTACAGCATGGGAGAAAATATTTGTGAACTATACATCCATCTGATAAAGGGCTAATGACCAGAATCTCAAGCAAATCAGCAAATCTCTCTCAAGCAAAGAACTCAAGCAAAACAGAAAGAAAAAACAAAAAAACGCATTAAATAGTGGGCAAAAGACATGAACAGAATCTTTTCAAAAGAAGGTAGACAAATGTACAGTAAATATATGAGAAAATGCTCAACACCACTAATCATCATGTATATGCAAATTAAAACCACAATGAGATATCACCTTGCTCCTTTTAGAATTCCTTTTATTAAAAAGTCCAAAAACAATAGATGCTGGCATGGATGCAGAGAGAAAAGAATACTTATATACTATTAGTGTGACTGAAAATTAGTACAACCTCTGTAAAAAAGTACATGGAAATTCCTCAAAGAACTGAAAGTAGACCTACTATTTGATCCCACAATCCCACTACTGGGTATTTACCCAAATGAAAAGTCATTTTATCAAAAAGACACCTGCACTTGAATGTTTATTATAGTACAGTATACAATTACAAAGTTGTGGAATCAACCCAGTGCCCATCAATTCATAAGTAGATTAACAACATGTGGTACATGTATACCGTGGAATACTACTCAGCCACAAAAATAATAAATTAATGCCTTTTGCAACAACTTTAATGGAACCAAAGGACGTTATCCTTAGCAAAGAATCTAAAGAATGGAAGAAGCACCACATGTACTTGTCATTAAATTGGAACTAACCGATGAAACACACATGTGCACAAATGAGTGAGTTAAAACTCAGTGAAAATCAAGCAGGTAGAAGGGCAATGGGTAAAAACCTACCTAACAGGTACAATGAATGCTATCTTGGTGATGGGCACGCTTATAGCTCTGACTCAAGCATTACAAAAGCAATCCATGTAACCAAAAACATGTGTACCTCAGTACTATTTTGAAATAAAATAAAGCCTTTTTTATGCTGGTTCAAAACAAAACAAAACAAAACAGGGTATGTGGATTTTCATGTGTGAAATTGTTTCTTGTTTACTTCTGCTATGACAAATCAGCAGATGAAATGGAATGGACTGAAAAAAAAAGGGTAGAGGTTCACATAGCATAGTAAATCATACTGAATTAGATGGATCAGACTTTCTGATTCTGTTAAATGCAACCATCTTTGTATACCTGTGCATTGAGAATGGAACTCAGATAGAAGGAAAACTGATAAACAGGTAGCAGGCAATCCTCTCTGCGGAACAGAAGTGAGTTGGCTCTACCACATTAGAACTGAACTGTTATTCATACAAGGGTGACTTACCACCCCCACCCCTGTGACCAAATGTCTCTATAGTCAAATGCATGAGTGGCTACCAACAGTAAATGGTTCTGCCTTCCCATTTTCCTATTGTTTTCCTACATATAAAAATAATAGAACTGGTGCCTATGTATTATAGAACAGGTACACTGTTTGTCATTTAGTGTCAGGAGAGGAAAAATCCACACACACATCCCTTCCCCACAATCTTATAAAAATATCCAGGAGAAAACTTGATCATAAAAATATATTATCTTATTTACCCTTTAAACTGTTTGTTTTTTAAGTAATTTAGATTTATTCTGAGATACTGACAACAGATCTCTGTTTTGCCTACCAAAGAGACATAAATGGGTTTGAGAAAAGGACATGAATTACAGTAAATTTAAATCACAAAGTATATTAGTTGTCTCTGTGTACCAAATTACCACACACTTACCAGTTTAAAATAGCATGGTTTCCATGGGTCTGGAGTTCAGGTACAGTTTAGTTGATCCTCCGTTCATGATCTCACAAGGCTACAGTCAAAAAAGTCTGCTGGGCTGCATTCCAATCTGGAGGCTTGACCTAGGAAGAATTTGCTTCCAAGCCCACGTGGGCTGTTGGCAGAATTCAGTACCTTGCAGCTGTTTCAATGAGATCCTGGCTTTTTGTTAACTCTTGACTGGAAGCTACCCTTGGCCCCTAGAGGCTGCCCAAGATCCCAGAAAGTGCTTGCAGTTCCTTATTCTGAGGCTTTCTCTAATATGACCTTTTATTCCATCCAGTTGACAAGAGGTATCTACAGCTCCTGTTGGCTATGACAGAGTCTTACATAATGTAATGCAATTGCAGGAACAACATCCTGTCACCTTTGCCATATTCTATTGGTTAGAAGCTCCTTACAGTACCCTCAAGGAAAGGAGATTATGCAAATGCATAAACATCCAACGGTGAGAATCATTGAAGTTCTCCTTAGGATCTGTCTACCACACTAATAAGTTATATGGATAACTTATGTTTAAAAAAAAAAAAAACTTTACATCCATTATCTCAGAACTTAAAATTAAAGGGCTAATCAAGATATACAGAGTAATGTCCAAAGTCTGCATTTCATTGTCATTGCATACTCATGGGATTTAAGTTTTTAAATCAGATCTACTCAATGTCAAGGAACTTTTAAATATAATAGAAAATAAAGAGGGATTAAAAACAAAGCAAAGCAAACATTAAATTCTGGGATTATATTTACATGTTTACTTAGGAATTTTGCATTTAAGAGTCAACATTTTCATAAGCCGTTTCTTTTCCTAGTTTCCTTCTGAAGAATAAAATAAAAATTATATGAGGTAAACAAAAATAGTTTGATAGGCTTCTACGTGAGATGGAGCCAGCTGCTGAGAACTGAATCTTACCCCCCGCCAACATCTGTATTTGAAGTGAGAAACTTCCATGGAAAGTGAATTAAGTAAGTTGTGCATTGAATCATGGCACATTGAGATTTTATTAACTTTTAAAAACTATTTAAACATAATTTGTGTTCTTTATGGAGAGGAGCTATATTTGAGCTAAAAAAAAAATACAGATCCTGGTAAATAGCATGAAAAGTTAGTGAACACTCATTTATTTATTAATTAAATATTTTAAACCTTTATTGATAATCTTTTCTATGTTAGGTATTATTCTAGGTGTTAGGTATTTCATTAGCTATCTAATGATACCTTTCAAAAATTACCCCAAATTCATAGCTTAAAGTGTCAAATATTAACTAACCCATTTTCTGAAAGTCAAGAATCCAGGAGCACTTGAGCGGGACTGTTCTCATTGAGGGTCTACCTGGAGGTTGCCAGCAAGATGGTGGCCAGGACTGCAGTCATCTGAAAGCCCGACTGGGGTTTAAGGGTCTGCTACTCAGGTCACTCATGGGGCTTGGCTGAAGATCTCAACTTCTCACTGTGTAGGCCCTTCCATAGGGCTACCCATACCATGGCAACTGGCTTTCCCCTGAGCAAGTAATCTGAGAGAGAAAAAACAAGCAAACGGCAAAGAGAGAAGCTGCAGTGCTTTATAACTGAATCTCAGAAGTGCCCTTTCTTGTATATTATATTTGTCCTAGAGACCAACTTTGGTACAATGTGGTTATGAACTACACAAGGATATGGATCACTGGGAAACTGGACACCCCAGTAAAATGCACATACATAAGTCATATCAGAATAAATATATTTATCTGGTTAGGTGGATTTTATTTGATTCTAGTCAGTAGTCCTTCGGTGCCAAGGAGAATGAATAGAGTGAGTGAGCTAGCTGGGTTAATCCTGGCTTGTGTCATAACAGTCTGCAGCAATCATGCTAGCATCCTTAACATTAGGGTATGTGTATCTCTCCTTTCTGTACCTGCACCATGCTGCCCATTCCTCAAGCCTCAGTTCAAATGCTGCTGCCTCTACAAATGTGTCCGTTCTCCCCTTCCAACCAAACGTTACCACTCTCCCTCCTGAATTTCACTCTCAGATGTTTTCTAAATTCCCTTGTACCAAGCTATACATTTTTCTTTTCTGCATGATAGTTATTAATCTAAATAGTTCTCCATCCTGATCAAGTTTCAATACTTTCAGAGTAAGGACAGTGTTTTTTTTGTTTTGTTTTTTTCTTATGTGTCCTGCATAGTAAGTGCTCTTGCAACTGTTAAAAGATAGTGAACTATTGTGTGATGGGGCATATGTTAGACAGAACAGTATTGGGAGAAATCAAGAACAAAAGGGGCCTGAGAGATAGGAAGACATGAAGGATAGGTGGTGGAAAGAAAAATACGTTTTGAGATTGAAAGTCTGAAAAACACAAAACTATGAAAATATGCTTTTGATGACAACTCTTATTTTTCCACAGTATTGACCCATCCTATATGCCTTTTCCCTCAAAGACTCTGATAAAGTGAATGGTTTGCATAATTGGGGTCATTTCACAGTATAGCTCTTAATATCAACATTCTTAACACATGCGTCGGTTGTAGTATATGCATTTCATAATATTTTGTTTCTTCTAATTTTCATCTTCTTTTGAAAGTGTAGAAATCCAAACTGGAAACCTATTTCATCTCTATTACATTATCAATTTCTGAATCCAACTTGTCATGCTATTTTATTGGAGAGCATATAATGTCACATTATATCATGATACATCAATAAATCCAGGATTTATTTCCCAATCCATTCAAGTTCAACATAATCATGTAAAAAGATTAAACGTGAATTGAGATCTAAATCTGTTTCCACTGCTTAATCTTAGTCTATGTCATTTCAAAGTCATTACCACTTCCCTCAGCATGTCAGTCCTATCAAAATACCTGTTCTTTCCCATTGGGTGGCCTGAGATTATTCATTTTTACGATAAAAGTAGATTATGTATTAATTTGTGATGAATCATTTATATTTTATTTAATGATTTGTATTCATTCAATAATTTGTGTTGAATAATAGAAGTAATATCAATTAGTAAGGAAGAAATGGAATTTCCATACCCACCCATTTTTTTGTTTAAATTCTAAATACCGCACTATGAGTTATGAGGCCCTAAATAATCCAAAATACATCTTTTTCAACTTCAGTTCTGCCTCTCTCTCAGCACACTTTCCTCTTTCCATTTCTTAAATAGGCTAAGCTTTGACTATCTCCAGGATTCTGCTCATGGTCCTTCTTTTCCCTTGAGTGATATTGTCAAATTTTTACATGGTGGTCTAGACATGTCATTGAGTCTTAGTTTAAAGACCAACTCCTTGGGGACTTTCTATGACCACACTTTCTGCACAGAAGCCCAACTAAATTCTCTATCCAAACACTCATCAAATGTAATTGTACTATAATATAAAATTTAACTGTTTTTATGTGTTTACTTGTTTACTGAGTGATTCCCAGATTAAATTTTAAATTCAGAGCAGTGGTTATATGTGGTTTACTTACCAACTTACAACCAAGCCAATACAATGTCTGGAACATGGGAGGCATTCAAAATTATATGTGAATAAATGAATGAATAAGCATGTCATTAATCTAAACCAATTTTTACTAAAATTCTTTATGAAATTTCACCCTACGTTATGACTTTTCCTGACCAGACATGTAAGCTTAGTTTTACAGAATTTTTACACCATCATTCACCCAAATGATCAGCCTGTCTAAAGCACATTTCAAGGAATGAAGTTAGAGCCACCCCCAGGATGGGACAAATCATATTTACCTTCAGTGGACATACAGGGGAAAAAAACGTGTCATCATCAGGTCCAGTACAGCAAATAGCCACCCCATAAAATAAAGCAATTTCCTGAAACTGAAATGCAAAAAGCACTAAGAATGTGTCTCTTCTAAAGAAATCAGGGAGTGAAAGTGCAAGCTAAACATCTATTTCAATAGATGCATGCTGGAATGCTGGAGATATTTCTTGTTTTTATTAAACCATATGGGAGAGGCTGTAAAGAACTGCAAGTTGGCTAAAAGTTGCATAGCTACAGAGCAAGAGTGATTGGACTAGGATAAGTCATGTCATTTTTCTCTCTCATTTTCAGTGTTTACCTTTCAGCTCTCCTTTATGATGTACCTAGCACAGAATCTCTTCTTGCTATTGTCTTCAGAGGATTAAGTTTGTGATGATCACTTGCCCCCTACAACACACAGTCATTTTGCATTAACAGTAAAAACTAGTCAGCAACAGTTATTCCTTTTTCTTTTCCCCAATTCATTGTAAACTCCTAGGAGAAGTTAATTGGATGTTGTCAAATGCCTAGCAACTAACTCTGACAGTTCTTCATATTATATAAATATTATATAATATGATTATATAAATATTAGTCAAGAAGCTATATTTTGAAGCTATTTTTATATAATATTCTTTCAAATATAAGAAAGAAATTCAGGCATTCTGGCATCATTGATATTCTTTAAAAACAAGTTCTGGAAAAAAAAAAACAAATCAATAAATTAGTTGATTAATTCTAGGTGTGACAAGCTCTGTTTCGGCCTAAGAATTCTACCCTTGATTTTCTTCAGAGAAAAGCAGTAATCAGAATATTTATAACAAGTGATTATATTTATGACTTGTTTCATAGGTTTAGAGATTAAGTATCTAGTATTTAAAAGCCATGGGATAATAATGACCAAAAAAATGATAGTGTATAAATACCTAGGAGGACATTTCATTTTAATCATAAATAAATCTACAACGCATGGAGTAAAGGTGGACATAAAAGCAATTATATAAGGAAGAATATCTAAGAGAATTGTAGGATTTCAAACACTTATTTTGAATCTTAACAAATATTGATTCCTATTTATGCCATGCTTTGGTTTAAAAGTAACATATTTCCTTATAGTATTGATAGATTCTTTCCTACATTGCAAAATGGAATATATCAATATTAGCAGATTAATTATGTAAGCCTAATGTTACAAATGTATTCACCTTGCATTCCATTTTCACATAGCCAGGCCCCGGTAGACATACCTGTCATACTGACAGTCTCAGCTTTTCTTTAATTCCGGCACCTGGAATAAGATGAGTAAATACAATTTCAGACAACCTTATGCGTCCCAGTCTGAATGTGATTTATGGGATGTGGATTGCTCTCCTGGAGTAACTAATGTGAAGAGCCGAAGGAATCCAAATTCTGCTGCAGGGTCTTGACTGAAATGCTGGCTCACAGATTTATCTCCAACTGTTGGCCTGATTGATTCCCACGGGTAATGTTTACTCAAGTGGTCCACAGGGAAATTTTAGGAATTTCCTATTGAATGTTTGACACTAGTATTTTTCCTAAACAAGAACAAAAATGTCAACAGTTTCCCTATTGGTGGTTATAAGTGTCATTTCTAATTGAGGTGACTGTGTGTTCTCCAAAGAAAGGACATTGACATTCATCCTAGCATTCCATTGTGGAAAATCCCTGAGTCTGAAGTCAGTAGATGAAAATTCCTTTTAGCCCCTAACCAGGTTTCTGCCCATGGATCAGTCACTTCATTCTCTGAGTTTCAATTTTCTTTACCTCTAAACTGGGGTAGCTAAAATATGTGTAAACTATATGCAGAAAAGTATAATATCATATGAATAGATTGAGATAATTTAAAAGATATACATTATTTACACTAAGCATTATTTACCTTAAATAACAAAACAAATCATTATAATGATAAACCAACAATGGGCATAACGGAATAAAAAGGTACATAATCAATTCAAAAAAGTCACAAAAAGAGGAGAAATAAGCAATTGTCAGATGAGACTTACAAAAAACAAGCAATAAGATGATGGATTTAAATCCAATGACAAAAAATAATCCCATGAAATGTTAATAGTAAAACATGCCATTGAAGATGGAGATTGTCAGATTGGACAAAAAAGCAAGAGTCAACTTTAGAGTGCCTGCAAGAACACCACATTAAATATAAAGACATAAAAAATTTAAAAGTGAAAGTATGAAAAAATATATCAAAGTAGCTTTTAGAGAAAAGTATATGTCTAGAGACAGAGGGTTATTTAATAATAATAAAGCAGTCATAATGAAAAATTGACCAAAAGCATATAATCCTAAACCTTTGTCCAGCTAATTACAGAGCTTCAAAATACATGAAAATAAAACTAATAGATTCACAAGGATAATAGACAAACCCACAATTACAGTCAAATATTTAAATACTTTCAAAAATTGGTAGAAAAAGTACACAGAAAATTAGGAAGGACATAAAAGACTTAAACATTATTAAGCAACTTGACCCAATGACATTTATAGAACAGAATACCAAATTTATAGGTATTATACATTATTCTAAAACATATACATCTATATAGCAAGTTCTATGAAATCCACAAAAAATTTCTAAAACTAAGTTGGGCAATATAAGATCAATATACAAAAATAAATTATATTTCTATGTACTAGGAATTAATAATTAGAAATTGAAATTAAAAATGACAACAGTATCATCAAAAATGTGAAATGCTTGGCAATAAAACTGACACAGATGTCATAAGCCATCAAGAAAATTCAAATTAAAAACACTGCATACTATCATGCATCTATGAGAATATTTATATTTAAAAAGACTTGCCATGCCAAGCATTAGTGCAACTACATATGGAGCAACTAGAACTAGTTGCAACTAGATATGGGGCAACTAGAACTCTCATATTCTGCTGATGGTCATGTAAAATGGTGCAGCCACTTTAGAAAACTAGTACCCTCTTTAAAACTTAAATATGCACCTATATATATAACTTAGGCATTCCAATTTTATGTATTTACCCAAAAGAAATAAAAGCATATATTTATGCAAATACTTATCCATGAATGTGCATAGTAGTTTTATTTGAAATAGTCAAAAAATGGAAACAACCCAAATGTCTATCAACTAGTCAATGGGTAAACACATTTGGCATGTCCATACAATGGCATACTACCCAGCAGTAAAAGGAATGAACTATTGATGCATGCAACCACATGGATGTATCTCAAAATAATTGTGTTGAGTGAAGGAATCCGGAAACCCCCTGCACACACAAAATAGGGTACATATTATATAATTCCATTTATAGAAGATTCTAGAAAATGTAAACTATAATTACAGAAATTAGATCAGGATTCACCCAGAGACGGACATATGGTGCATTAAGGTAGGACAGTATTAAAAGAGTCATGAAAATACTTATGGGAAGATGGACTTGTTTATTTTCTTGACTGTAGTAAGTTTAATGGGTATAAATACAACTCAGAGTTATCAAATCTCACACTTTCATTAAGTGCAGTTTAGTGTATCCCAACTTACCTCATTAAAGTTGTTTTGAAAACCCTAAGTAATATAAGTATAGCCAGGCTCGAAGGAAATTTATAGCCATAAATGTACGTATTAGGAAAAAAGCATGTTTCCCCCAAATGTTTAATAAACTATATTTCTAAATGTAATTTAAATACAGTTTGTGCTCATGG
Organism: Mirza zaza; assembly: GCA_008750895.1. Taxonomy (NCBI): domain Eukaryota; kingdom Metazoa; phylum Chordata; class Mammalia; order Primates; family Cheirogaleidae; genus Mirza; species Mirza zaza. The sequence goes on from VSMD01093546.1 coordinate 68,769, forward strand.
ACACTTGACGGTTCTCTGTTTTGTAACAGGGTGGATAGTTTTTTGTCTACTGCACACAAGTCAAAATCCTTAATGGGAAGAAAAGAAAGCTGACCTAGCCAGCAGCTCATCTGATTTTCTTTAATCATTTATAGGGAATCAGGACTTCAGGCACTTGGGAGAGAACTCAACCCTTAACTGACTATTGGTGATACCATCCAGAAAAAAAGGTTAGATGATGACATTGGAGGGCATTTTTTTTTCATTACATCCCATTGAGCCATTTGCCCAGATTCCAGGACCTGAATTATTTGGTCCCTCTGAGTTTCATATGTATTCCTCAGGTTTTTTTTTTTTTTTATCATAAATCATCTGCATTTAACAAGCAGTAGTAAACTATCAGGCATGTATGGCCTTAAAAAATATAAAATTGATGCAGTTTTGTGTAGCTCCTTATGACCAGAGACCATGTGAGCTGACTTGGATCCCACATGCCCCAAATGGATATTCCATGGAAGATGATAAAAAACATTCTGGGGGAAAAAGTTCCATAATTAAATAAGGTTTAAAAATAGTGGATTAAATAACTTTCATCAGTTTTTTTATAGCAACACTTCTCAGAACCTTTAAGTAGCAGCTAAATCATCAAGAGTGGTATACAATGTGCAATTGTTAAACACAGAACACTTACATAGATACTGAGCACATTTTACAAGACTTTTGTAGTATACAGTTTGGGAATGTTTTATGGATTATTATTGCTGATAGCCCTGGAAAGTTATTATAATATAATTAATTAGAGCATTTGAGCCACTTAAGTTTATTTACTAGAAAATTAAAACACTAGGGCATTATAACTGAAAAAAAGATGATTGTCAACAGAGGAAAAATATGAGAGTTTGTTTTTGTCTCATGTTTAAATCATATCCAATATCCAAAGCCCCATTGCACCCGCAATTATGACAAAATAAATTTCCCTGGGGCCTCTTCATGTAGGATGGCAGTTTGGGCTCATTGCAATGACAAAAAAAAAAAAAAAAAAAGAATGAAAATAGACTTTTAAGAGCAAACACAGTGACATTGTTGTTAGATTATGTAAAGCAAGCAACCACATACCAGGAGGTATGGATAAAATAAAATGATAAATGAGTAGAAAACCTAATCTCTGATTCACCAGATTAAATTTGGGGAATGAAAGTGTCCTACTTGAAAAAGATAGGAAAAGAAACTAATCTCCGAGATGTCTGAAAAGATGTTGCGTGTATAAAATGAAAGAAGATGGTGTGAAAATAAACAACCATTATACAGAAAAAAACCTTGCTAATTAAATGTCATCTAAAAAAGAAAGAAAATAAAAAAAAATCAACAGAAAAACTCCCAAAGCAAATGATGATGCTCAGTATGTAAAATAAAAAGAGAAAAAGGTAGATCATATGACGGAAATGACAAGAGTAACAGAAAATCATTTCAAATGATTCTTATTTCCATTAATGAGAGTTTTAGAAAGATAGAACAAAGACAATGAGCAAGTGAAAGTAACAAAAATTAACACGGGAAAATTTATATGGTTGAAAAGAGACGAATATCCAGATTAAATAAAAATTTAATATTCAGATTAAGATACTCAGATATTAAGTATGAAAAATAAAACCTGCGTTGACATAATCTTGTCATAGTTCAGACAGAAGGAGAAGATGCTAAAAAATCATCAAAGTAAAACAAAGACACCCACGAGGAAATGAGAACCACAATGACATTAGACTCATCATCAACAGCACTGGCTGTGAAAAGACAATAAAATTATTTCTTTAATATTCTAAAGCAAAGTAAATTTGAATGTGGAATTCCATACCCAGCCAACACGCCACAAGGGTGATGAAATAAACAAAGCTATTTTCAAACACACAAGCACTCAGAAAATTGACTTCTCTCCACCTACCCTAAGACATTGCGTGGGAATGGCCGTCTCGCATGAGAAAAAGTGATACTAGTCTAGGAGTTTATTGAAAGGAAATTCCAAGAGGACATCCACCTAATTACAAACAAACAGGATAGCGGAATGCAATGATAAGAATGAGTTTGAGAACAATGAAATATTAATATATTATTTTCAATAGTTAGAAGGAATAGAAAAATGAAGGACCTAAGTGCTTTTGCAAATAAGTCATGTGTTTGTTTTTCTTAGAAGAAGAAAAGTTCGATTACAGCCTCGGGAAAAGAAAATAAATGCAACCTGGTCCAAATATAAAGCTGACAAAATATATGATGAATTTTAAAAACTGATGAGATGAAAAGAGAGAATCCTTTTGATCTATCTTAGGAGCCCTCTACGTGGTGCAAGGGTCAGAAATTGGATTCTTAGAGAAGAAAAGTTAAGAGCAGACACTTTAGCTTGTCTTGAGCAACATTTGCATAGTCCTAATAGTATAAATGATGATTATGATTTTAGAACATCTAGAATCTGCTGATAGACAAAGCATGGAAGACAAATACAGTTCTAGAACAAGTTATAAGTATTATCAACTTTGAAATATTGTCAACTACAAAAGGGAAGTTCAACTACACTTATAGCAGATGCAAAAGTAGGGGAGGAGATACAGAAGAAACAGTAGGAGTGTTAATTTTTTCATCTTACGCAGTCAGCTGCCAAAATATACTATAAAACATATTATTTAGAATGACTAGAATAACTAGCAACAAGAATGATAAAGATTATATCTGCTGGAGACCTGGAAGAAAGGAGGAGCTACTTCTTTTCATAAGTCCCTGAATTTTTTTTTGTTTTTTTGCTTTTGTTATTATATTCATTTCCTAGGGCTGCCAAAAAAATTATCATGCAGCATGTGGCTTAAAACAACAGAAATGTAGTCTGTCCACAGTTCTGAAGGTTAGACTGTGAAATCCAGGTCTTGGCAAGTTGGTTTCTGAGGGAGAATCTGTTCCATGCCTCTTTCTAGCTTCTGGGAGTTCTAGCAGTCCCTCTTGTTCTTTGGACTGTTGTAGCTACATCACTCCAGTCTCTGCCTTTATCTTTGCATAGAGATAAAGTGTGTGTTTGTGTGTGTCTGTATTCCCCTCTTCATGTAAAGACTCAGTCATGTTGAATTTAGTGTCTTCCCTAATTCAGTATGACTTTATCTTAACTAATTATAGCTGCAAAGACCTTATTTCCAAATAAAATCACATTCTGAGATTGTGGATGGGCATGGAGTTTTTTGGGGGGATGCTCTTCATTTTATCTACAACGGTCATCCTATGCAAGTATTAGTTGGATAAGAGGAGTCATACTTTGAGAATGATTGATTTGTATTTTTACATTGTTCTCTTATATTGTATAAGAATGTTTGTTTATTGGAATCCATTTGCCTATCATAAAGCCATATATGAGGCTTGAGTAAGGAAGATGAACTAACGAAGGAGCTATATAAATATGCTTTTGACCTTTTTGTTCAAACTGTTGTACAAAACATTGCCTATGATGTAGCTTCATAATCCTCATATAAAGGTTTTTGTAACTCATTAATTTAGCATTGGAAAAAGTTTTTTTCTTATTTATGAGATGGAATGCTTCCTTTTATTGAGTAATTAAGAAATATATGATTCATTTTATTTCCCTTTCTGTCTTCACTGCCAGAAATTTTCTGCTACACATAGTAGCAAATTATAGAAGAAATAGCTGCCTATTTACTAGAAAAATATCGGCCCCCTTCCAGCAAATGTTTTTGATAATTTTTCTTGCCTTTTATTTAATGAATCGACATTGAGTCTAACACACGTAATCTGTTAAAGTTTAAGCAATAGAGTACGTGAAAGGTATCTAGAACAGCAGAAATATAAATGAGGTGCTGATCTAAGAATAATTGGTGGGACTTTGTGAATGGGGTGGAGGAAAAAGATGGAGAGAGGAGAGCAGCTCTGAGGTTTTAGGATTCAGGTGCTGAGAAGGCAACAGTGTGCTGCTAGACCCAAGAAACAGAAATAGAAGCATATTTGGAAGACAAGAGAACGAATCCAGACTTTCCTCTGGACTCCTGACTTTCAGACCATTGAGTGGAGGCCGGTGTAATGCCCCTACCAAGTAAGCATTCATTCATTCATACAATGATTGACTTAGTCCGTGCCTTCCTTCAGTAAATATGTATGTTCCAGTAACTTCACTTGTTTTGATAGAGAAAAGAATAAGACAAGTCTCTCTTCTTGTGCAACTTACATTGTAATGGAAGAAAAAGGCAATAAATTGTCCACTAAACATGTAGTGCAGTGTGAGGTAGTGAGATGAACTTAGAAAAAAAACAAAGCACTTTTTGTAAAAATAAATGTGAAAAAAAAATAGGGTCAGTATTTTAGCTTGTGTTACCAGGGAAGGACTTTATAAGGGATCACAGCTTGGTCAGATGACTGAAATAATTGAAGGAGAAACCCTGTGGGTACCTGGAGGAAAGAGCATTTCAGACAAAAGTAAGAGCAAGCGCAAAGGCCCTGAGGCAGATGCATTGTCCGTCTCTGGGAGTTAACTGGGGCAGAGAGGATTAGGGAGAGAGGTGGGAAGGGAGTCAAGGCGACAGGAAGGGGCCAGATGTTGTAGGCTCTTGGAGGTCATGGCAAAGAGGCTAGATTTAATTCTTAGTCATTTTTTTCCCTCTAACTGACCTTGTGTCTCTTTGTAAAAATTATAACATTTTTCTGAGAATATTTTTCTCCAGATTCTGTTCTCTAGGGATCTTTCAGACTACACATTCATAAAGACTTCATTTTGCTTTTTTCCCTGCCCTCCCCACCTCTACTACCAACCCTAGTTTGGTAAGCTGTGTGTGTGCATGTGCTTTCGTGTGTCCAGTACTGCATTTGGGCCACAAGTACAGCTATGCCTGATGGGTTCCTTCCTTGAGATGCATATTAGGTAGGAAAAATCTGTTCCCTAGAGCTTTGATTCTGAAATCTCAAAACATAAGGGGACATGTTTAAGAGAGTTAAGAGAATTTATCATAATTTCTGACTGCACCCATTATTGGCTAAAAGGTTTTAAATAAGTTACTTAATTTCTCTGCATCTCACCTTGACCATGAGTCAAGACAAGGGTGCAGCAAATACCTTCCATGGGTGTCCTGCAGAGGAAAAGAGGATTAGACACAGATTCTGACATGAAGTTCAGAATAATAGATAACGGACAAATATTAATGATGGTTGTTGTCAGGGGTGTACTTAGATTATAAATAGTAGCAATACATTTATTTATATAGTTCCTCATATTTTAGCTTGACACTCTTAAACTCTCCTCTAGAATGTTAAAAAGATTTTTACTCTGGTTTGTAGTATTTATATGGAACAATTTTTTATCTTATTGTGTCTCACCTTCATTTAAGCCATTAAAAACATGTGTTTTTAATATTCATGTTTAAAGTTCACAACTTTGTTTGCATTTTATCTGCCTTGAGTCTATTCATAGTGATGATCCTTTCGAACAAATGTGCTCCAGCACATCTTTGCATCTGCCCTGCCATAATCCCAACTAAGACCAACAATTCTTTCATAACATTATCTAATGACCAATCCAAAGCAATCAGAAATATTTCCAATTGACCCAATGCACCTTTTAGAACTGGTTGTAAATTGTGTTCCGATATGAACAACGACAATAAAATAAAAACTTTCAAATATTTAAATACCTTATGGATATGGGATTTTGGAATTGGAACTCATTTTTTTTTCATGTCTAATATAGTTTTATCCAGTTGTGCATTCTCCATTTGTTTGGAAAAGCGATAAAAATTAAAGTTAGAATAAATAATTTTGCAAGTGCACTGCAAAGAAGAGACTCACTCAAACTAGAGGGTCTCATACTTGAGTGTGCATCACAGAAGAACTTGTAAAAGTACCTTGTGAGGCCTCCCTCCCAGCACTTCTTGTCCTGTGGGTCGGGGTGGGGACTGGGAATGAATATTTCTTGCAAGGCCCCGGGTAATTCTGATGCTGAGGATCCTACCTGAAAACTGAGGATTCCTATTTTTATAACTTTTGCACACTTTTTAAAAACTTAATATTTGTGTCTGATTACCTAAGCTGGTCATCTATGGCGTTTAAATTTCTCTTTTAACTTAAGAAGTAATTTATGAGAACCGGGTGCAAGCTGAATGCTATGTTAACGCGAGAAGGAATAGTTCTGGGTAATGAGATCCCTTCCAACATTTCTCCCAAACACTGCAAATGCACCGAGCACAAAAAGTCTGTTTGAAAGCAGTCATCTATCCATAGGTGAATAAAATTCTGTGGGAAAAGGCCAAACCACACTCTCACTAAATCAGTTTGGTTTAGGATGCTTCTGCAGGCATGCACGTACATAATCTATCGAGCTAATTGATCCGAAGGGAACAATCTGGACCATTTGGGAATTCCCTGCTTCTTGATGAAGTGATAAGAACCACAGTTATTCAGGTATAAAAGTGAAATTTGGAAAGGTCATAATGAGTTTTATTCACCCTTAGACCCAGGGTGCCTAATGGGCTTGCTCTGAAGAGCACTTCGAGGGAATTTATTTGACTTGGGCGATTTTTCCCTCCAAGTAGATGCAGATCAACCCAGTCTTTAAAAAAAACAAGGCTCAGAGGTGCATAGCACTCTGGAGCCTGTGGACAGAGCCAGGGGATGGAGCGATGTCGCTCCTCGCCTCGGTGAAAAACACCCCTGTGCTTCCTCCAGCACACCCTCATGTGCTTCCTGACCTCATTTTCTCTTCTCATAACTGGACAGTGATTAATTCTTGCCATAGCTGATCAGGCTTCATGATGTATGCCCGACACTGCCACCACCTCTGCAAGTGACCTTGCTCCAACCAGCACACCTGTCTCAGCCCAGAGCCTGAGCTTTGCACACTGCAAAGGGCAACACAGTAATTAGTTCATCTTTGCAATCACAGTATCCTCAAACACAGACACACACACACACACACACACACACACACACACTCTCTCTCTCTCTCGATGGAATGGAAAAGGTAGGAAATAGAGACAAAAGACAAAAACAGAAATTTATAAATGTCATTCATTTGACTGTTACTAATCCATTGCTTCCAAATGACATGCTCACATGCTCTGTTCAAACCTGAGGTTGGGATTTTGCTTTTGCTTTGTTTTTTTTTTTTTTTTTTTTGAATCTAGATTTATTCATTATTCAGCTTAGCTTCATACATAAAGGCCATAAAACACTGCCCATCCCATGGATAGTTTATAAGGATGTGGCGAATGACTGCGTGGTACGGCACGAGACATTGGAGTGCGTGGTCGGCCAGGGATGCAGAACTCAGTGGAAGAAAAGAAGGTGAGATAGAAATGGGAATGAAAACCTCTTCAGGGGCCAGCAGGAGAGAGGTGGGGATGGAGCCCCACACTTGGAAAGGCAAGCAAAGGGGCAGGAGTGGAAACGGGTGTCAGGAGAATGCCAGTCATGGGGACAAGATCCACCCGAAATGAAGACATCAGCTCACTGGAGTGTGACAGTCGGTCAAGGCACGATGGCTCGGATAGGGAAGAAACAGCCAGAGACTCGGCAGCCAAAGTCTCATTGATTGTCAATGAAAAGTAAACAAAGTCAGCTTTTATACACAGTAGCAGGGAGGGCCAATGCTCAGTGAAATCAGCTCTCCTTGTGAATTGTAAGAGTTTGGTGAGCATGGAGAATTTTACGAGGCTCACTAGATAACATGAAGCCCAGGGTGTCCAAGGAAGCTGAGGGTGCATTGAGAAAGAATCTAATCATAAATACAGTGGATAGGAAAAGAGAGTGGAGGTACCCAGTTAAATAGGTGGAGGATATAAAGCTAGATTACATTGGAACATACATGAGGGTGGTTTTTAAAAATTAATAATGAACTATGTTGACTACCTCCTTCTTAATGCTTTTATATCTGGATTTGCTACTCAGTAAAACTCCGAAATCAAAATTCTTCCTACATAATTTAGTTCTTGCTGCATAACAAATGAACCCACATCTTCTCGGTGGTGTGAACAGCAGCTATTTTTTAATTCTCAGGGGCCTCGATGTCACCAGGGAGTTCTGTGGACCCAGGCCAGGCTTGCAGGGTGAATTTGCTCAAGGGTCTGGTGTCTGTCACAGCTGGGTTGTTGGCTGGAAGCTAGCAGATCTAGGATGGCCTCAGCTAGGATGAAGGGGTTCTCGACCACGTTTCTTTCGCACACCTTTGTCACGGAATATTTTCGTGGTGATCACTGACAAGCAGAAGAGAGCTCAGAAATGCCCTTATGTTTCTCAAGACTCTGTTTGTACCCAATTTGCTGCTGTCCTGTTGTCCAAAGCAAGTCACATAAGGCCAGAATAAGTGTGGGAAGGCACTAAGATAGGGTTTGGATACAGGGAAGTATGACTATTTTGGGGACCACTGAGGCAATCAATCTATCCCACCTGAGTTTTCATTGTTTAATTGTAGAAACTTTGGAAATTCAGAAAGGCATGTAATTCACCCTATTTCAATATCTAGAAAAAATACTCTTCTATATTTCTTCCCTGACTTTCTCTTTATATGTCCTGCCATTTATCAGTTATTACACTATACTCATTTTCACAAGTTTATGCTGTTCTTAAGTGCAGTGATTTTTTTTAAGCCAGCATAAAATTCTGACTTTCTGTTATGGTGTATTAATTGAAACATTTTCAAATTATGGAAACGTTATTACATACAAGATTGCTTCCTTCCGAGAGTTGATTTAACTGGAAATTAGTGGGTCAATCATTCTTAAGTTTCTCAATGCCTGCTAACAAAGTGCTTTCCAAAATATTTGTTCTACTTTCCATTGTCAATTACAAATGCACTGTGCCTTCTCCAACCATGTGTATTACCTTCTTTTATTAAATATTGGCAATAAGAATAATAACTGCAATTACCGACAAGGGCCAGAGTCAGGGCTCACTAAATCCATGTGAAGTCACAGAACAGTGTTAGGCATTAGGTAAGCTCTGAATAAGCGTCAATGAAATTGTTAACATTACTATGTTAATTTGAGTGCTTTTGATTATTCATGATTAAGTATTCATTGTTACAGCTGCTTTTGTGAATCATCACTTCGTTCTCTCTTTCCTTTTTTCCCACTATCTTGTTATTTTCATTCACCTGGGATTTCTTTTCCCGATACCCTTATCAGTTTTTATTTCCACATTCTCTTTTACATCAAAACATTACTGAGTTTAAAATTTTGATAAATTCTTTAGAGACTTGCACTATATAAAGCACATTTTATTGCTAGTTTCCATGTCCTCGGGTTTTTGTCATGATACTCATTAATGCAATTGAAGAGAAAAACCAAGATCCTAAGACAAAGGCTAGCCTGGAAATACCTTCGACAAATTTACATGTGTCCATTTTCTCATGCTTTGCCTCAATAACTGAAATTTCTGCATTTCCAATGATGAAGTTTACCCAGATCGAAGTGACGATGACATCACCCCGGGTAGACTGTAAGGTTTCTTCCTTCTCCATGGCTGTGCTGGTCATGTGGAGGGGGTGGGAAGTTTCTCCCAAATTGATAAGAAGCTATAATTGTTTGCTTCATCAAGAGTGTCACAAAACACTAGAATTACTCTACGCGTGGAAGATAAATGTCTTCTCCCCTCACTTTGTTTTATTGGCAACAATTAAGCTGATTTTAAAATAAATCCATGCTGCCTCTGCGTGCACGCCACTTTCCAACTTTTATAATTGCTCCCCGAGTGTAATGGCCTAGATGTTAATTTTAGATAGTTGGGATGGCAAGTCATATATTTTTAAACCATTGAGTCACTCTTAATTAATGTCTATTTGTTTTAATTTTGAAGCTCCGCTGAATTAATCAATAATGGAAGCTGAAAGCACAGGCCATAGTGATAAATCTGTGGGAGTTGTTTTTCCTTCTTCACAATTTCATGGATAGAAGTTTCGTTCTCACTGTAGATCTTAGCAAATGCAGCATGTGATTTTTTTTCTTTCCTTATTAAGTCAAGAACTTTCACCTTTTCACTTCAAGGAAGCACATCTTTTTGACATATCTGAATTGCTAAAGTAAGAGTGACTTGAACACAAGCACTATGATACTGTGACCATCAATCTGACAGCTAAGAGGGCTGCTGAGTGACTGACTGATGGGTAGAATATTCTACAATGTGGCAGTGTGGACGTGCCAGGCAAAAGGAGGAGTCACGTCCCAGTAGGGATGGCAGTGACAACAAGGTACAATGTGAGATTTCTTCAGAAACGGCATATCATTTAAAACTGATAGATTGCGTTCGTTCTGGAATTTTCCATTTAATATTTTCAGACTGCAGTTGATGGTGGATAATGGAAACTGCCGAAAATAAAGCCACGAATGGGGGTATGAATGTATTCTAAAAGAGCTGGCCGAGTGCAGCTTTTAACAGTTCCATCAAACAAAAAAATGTGATTTCATGAGCCAGGCGTGGTGGCTCATGCCTATAATCCTAGCACTCTGGGAGGCTGAGGTGGGAGGATCACTTCAGCTCAGAAGTTCGAGAGATCAGCCTGGGCAAAGAGCGAGATCCCATCTCTACTAAAAATAGAAAAAAATTAGCCATGTGTGGTGGTGCACACCTGTATTCCCAGCTACTTGGGAGGCTGAGACAGGAGGATCACTTGAGACCAGGAGATTGAGGTTGCTGTGTGAGCTATCGTGATGACACTGCACTCTACCCTGGGCAACAGAGAAAGACTCTGTCTCTAAATAAATAAATAATAAATAAATATATGATTTAACAAACTTAAAAAGAAACACCATTTTCAAATATTTGAAGGCCCTTGGCATACATGTAACCCTGTAAAATGTATTCAATAAGAGAAGTGGAAAATATCCTTTCTGAGATGGGGGGAAAAAAACCTCATTGCCTTTTCTCAATGCAACTAGAAAACTAAATCAGAAGTTGTAATTTTAAAAGTAATTCAAACTGTTTGCTGAATACAGTGAGGGAAGAAATGTGTTAGAAAGCCAAACAGAACAGTGCTCTCTGCAACATGGCTCCTATGAACAAGTATTATTCTGGCCACCCTTGCTGTGGTGCTCATCCAGCAAGACAGCTGGCATCGTGCAAATTGAGAGATACACCTCTATACTCACTTTGCTAACCACATACTCACTTTGCTATCACTGAAGAGAAAGTTCTAACACTGTGGCATCAACAGCACTCTCATGGCCAAGTGGCAAATACCCCAGACATGAAGATCACAGACCTACACACATACCATGTGGTCTTACTCTACAACGTGTTAATAGAAAAATAATCTTATTCAGCAAATACTACATGTGTAGGTTTTATCAGTTTCTTTCCTAGAAAGATTGTGCAAATACCACACTGTCCCATGAGAAAGCAAATACCCGATGATTTGAAAAAATGTTTTAACTTTTAAATTGAGTGGAAGTCGCCTAAGGGATTCTATGATTCCCAGCACCACAACTTGAATTTCCAATACCGCCTGTCTTCTTGCCCTTCTGTTATAAAGAGAGGCAACATCTTAATGATGTTGAGAAGATGTGTCCTGTTTTTGGGTCAGGAAAGATGCTGAAATAAGAAGCGTAATGTAGGAAAAGAAGAAATTTTATAGACATAGATACATAGGCTGGAAATAATGATAAATTACATTGAGTAATATTATCATTATCACTTAGAGTGACTTAAACTGCTGACTAAAAATGAAAAATATGATTTTAGGGAAATGGTTCATGACTGTATTTGATAATTTTTTTAAAGTTTAAATACATAGACAATTTTACCAATGAGTTGTTTTCACAGCCGTTTATTAGTAGTGTTATGAAAAGTCTTCATGAAGCCATATCCACTACTCTCAGAACTGGTTCCTTGAGATATCAGAGTTGATATGTTTTAAAGTGGGTCTAGTATTATACACTGGTTATAATTTTCTGTTGATATATTTTTCCTTAAGTCTCAGTCCACCCATTTTGGGGTTAGAACCCTCAAGTAAGAAAGCATGGAAAGGTGGAAAATTCCAGTCCTTAATATTGAACTGAGCCTATTTTATGACTCCAAAATCTGCAGAGGCTCTAACTGGAAGAATATGACTCCCTGAAGGAACTCTGCTACCATAAAACATTGTGAACCACCATCATCACAATTGCCATTCTGAAATCAAAAGCAGCAGAAATCCTCCAAAGAGAGCTTTGTCTAACATGGGGAACATTTCACATAAAACATGGCGCAAAAAAATGGTGGATATTAGGAAAGGTAAAAATATCACAGAGGTGTCACTGAAAGAAAGAATAGATAATATTCTTTGACAAAAATTATAAGCAAGGGGGTGCTGTGATTCAAAAGAAAACTAAATTTAAGATGAACAGTATGTCAGAATGACTCTTGTATGGAGATAAACATGGTCCTGCTTTGTGATGTCATTGCTGAAAAGAAAACCCCAAAAAAGTCAATAGGTTGTTGAGATAAGAAATGGAGAACTTAGCATTTAGCAAGGAAAATATTCCTGTATCCACGGTTTCTTTTTCTGTGTCAGAAAAAGAGTATTGTTGAATAAAATCTTTCACAGCAGTCCATTGAAATGGGTAGAAATGCCCCGGTTGATTGTGGTGGGGAACGGTGAATACACAAGGAAGTGGGAGAGCTGAATTCCTGCCTCCTGGATCTCTCCTGTCCTTCTAAGGTTACCCCCCACCAGGAATTCCAGTTTTAAAACAGTGTTCTATAATAATAATATACGGAATAATCAACATAGACTACTTATCACAAACAACCGAAGAAAAAATCTGAGGTAGGGAACATGTCTTCAAGGTCCGTCCATAATATATCTCCTTATTTTTCTATCTCATCCTTCCATCTCTCTTGTCTATAGTGATGTTTACAGATTTCCCACATCGACCAATATGGTAACTATGTACCTACTCACTCCACAATCTCTGTGTTAGGAAGGACATCTTTAGTAACCCCTTTCCATTTGATTAATACTACTTGACAGCTACTTGCTTCAAGGTAATATGCTCAACCCAATGAAAAAAAAAATAAGTACCAGATGCCACATAGTCCACTCAGTGTGACCCGAGGCCATCCCTACTGCATTGTGTTGCCCTCTATAATACTTACAGGAGAAAAGGATGTTCTCTAATAATAATTACAATAATACTTATTATTTAGTGAGAATCTACTATGAACTCTCATATACTGATGGTGAAAGTGTAAATTAGTACAATCGCTTTGAGAAGCTATTGGAAAGTATCTCTTAAAGCTGAATATATCCGTAGCCACTGATCCAAAAACTCTACTGTTAGGAATATGTGCATGTCTATTTGTGTGTGTATGTGTGTGTGTGTGCATCTTCCAAAGAACTCATCATAACAATAAAGAATACACAAATCATATATAAATAAGTAAGCCAAATGTCTATCAGCAGAATGGGTAAATAAATCAACACATATCCATTCAGTGTGATGTTATCCAACAATGAAAATATACAAACTACAGCTACTTGCTTGTAATAACCAAGATTAATCACGTGAACATAATGTTGAATGAAAAAAAGCCAGATTCTTCCCTCCTCCAAATAAGGCAAAACTTATCGCTGGCATTAGAAGACTGTATAAGAGTTACCCAGTCTCTGTATTGGAAGGTGTCACAGAATGTTTCAGGTTCCTCGCAATGGCTGTTTATTCATCTGAGTGTTGATCACTCTAGATTTTTTGGTCAAAATTCAGTTAGCTACATAGACTTAAGATTTTCGTACTTTCATGTTATAGTCATACTTCCACAACTCAAATAAAGAAGAAAAATTATCAGTTTAATTCATCATATTAGCAAAATAATGGAGAAAATAATAAAATCATCACCATTGATGCAGAAAACTCAATTTATAAAATTTAGCCTCTCTTAATGAAAACTTCCATCGCAAACTTGGAATAAAAGGGAACTTCATTAATCTGGTAGAGAATATCTGTAAAAAAATCTTGCAGCAAACCTCACATTTCATTGTGAAATATTGAATGCTTTCCCTTGAGATCTGGAGTAAGATAAAGATGCTGGCCATTACCAATTCTCTCTGACATTTCACTGAAAGCCCTAAGTGGTACAACAAGGCAAGCTTAGAAAATGAAGAAATAAAACTGCCATTATTCATGGATGACTTGATAGCATAGAATATCCAAAAGAATTGAGCTATAAGCTATTATAATTAATGTGTGAGTTTAGTAAATTCAATGGGCACAAGGAAAGTATAACATGATCAGTTTATTTCTAGATATGAACTATACCAAAACAAAAATAAAACGTAGAAATGCATAAAATACATAAAAGCAGGTATTGTTCTATTACAAAGCCATGTAAGAATTCTACACAGAACATTATGAGCCTCATTTTAAGAAATGAAAAAAACATTTAAGAAACACTCTAATCTCAAACTATCATGACCTTCAAAGTAAGCAAACTTTGAAGTCCAGTCCCTCCTTTTAATAATACTAATCAATGCTAATAATTTTTGTCCTAATTTCATTCGGAAGTAGAAATGATTCATTGCCCTGTAGTTCCATTTTAGAGTTAATAGTCTGTTTTTTTTTTTTTTTTTCTTTTTAGTCACTAAATGACTTTTTGTCTTCTTAGCAAACATTTTAGGGAGAAAAAGAAAAGATAATGACATAATTGGGAATGTTAAAAATAATGATTTTCAGATCCTAAAATGAATTTGAGAATTTCAAAAGGTTTTATGTCTAAGAATCAGCATTGCAGCATTTGAAAGGTTTGGGGCTTACCTGGCCAGCTGTCTGGCTAGTCTACATTTATAGTCATCCTTCATCACTCATATGCTCTTGAAACTTAGTTATCTTTGAATCATGCGTTTGTTCAACACGTATTTGGTGTGTGCTTGATCTATGACGGGCACTGTGTTAGAAATTAAAGATGAAATCACAAATCTGGTCTGTGCTGGATTCCTTCTTCTCTGTCCCTCTCTTTTAATCTATTATTTTTCCTTCTCATGTATAAATCAATTTCCATAAAGATGCTCTGTTGATTCGGTAGTGTTTAACCACTGACATCCCTCCTGAGTTTCTGTGTTTTGTTTCCATATCAAATAAGATACTCAGATTTTGTTTCCACTAAAGGAAGGAATTACCAAAGATAAGAAGAGACTCATTCCAAAAAATTTGAAGTATTATAGAGCAAGTGCTGTTTCATTTTAATGGATCATTTTGTGGCTAAACACATACCATAATAATGTGTATTATGGTTGGTTTCTATAAATCACACTATGTCTTAGAAATAAAAGTTTTCTAAGATGTATTTTTTTCTTAACATTACTTATTATCTGAGTTACAGCTGTATAAAGCAGTGAAGTAGAGGCCTACTATGTACTAAGTTTCAGGTTATTGTATTAAATACTTTTCTTTTTTCAGAAATGTCTTGCCATATGTAATATCATACCCACATATACAAGATGGTGTATTTACGGATGATTGTTCCTTTAAATTCCCTTGTAATATTTATATAAAATACAAAACTTCATGAAATTTTTAAAAGAGGAAGAAGCATTTACTATCCTTAGAAATAGTATTTCTTCTGTTTCATTGCTTTATATGAAACAAAAATTTTTCATAGTTTTTTTCTACATACTTTTTAATTTTTTTTTATTTCAGCATATTACGAGGGTACAAATGTTTAGGTTACATATATTGCCTTTGTCCCACCCAGGTCAGAGCTTCAAGTGTGTTCATCCCCCACAGGGTGCACACTTGCACCCGTTAGCTGTCTGTGTACCTATCCCCTACTACCCCCTCCCATCTGCCCGACACCCCATGAATGTTACTACTATGTTTCCCAATTTTTTTTTTTGGTTTGTTTGTATATTCGTTTTTATACAAACCAAGTTATGCTTATGGCCATTCTGATGTCTTGCTGGTGTTTTGTATAGTTGCTATGACTACAGAACTTGTGGATTTTTTTTTCTTTAAAATATCTGTCCATGTTTATGCTTCTCTTTCTTTCCTACTTTTAGTATATACTAAAATTTTGTATTGATTCTAAAGTATAAACATATAATTTGATTTAATTCCTCATTTTTTTTTTTTTTTTGGTTTTTGGAATGTAGTAAACTCTGGATAATTTTAAAGTGCCATAATATTATGAGTTAAATTAGAATTTTTGCACTTGGCTAGAATTTCATTTATTTTAGGATATCTAAAGAAGATAGATGACAATAATTCAATGTTCCTAAATAAGTTTTTAAATATTAACTTAAAATCACCAAGAGTTTTGAAGAGTAGAAAAACTTGCTGATATTTTTCTTTACATTATTCCTGATAAAATTAATTTCTCATATGCTTCAATGGCCTGCAGCAGTACCTAAACCAGCCCTACAGATTTAAAGACATGCTTAATCTTTTTAATGTAATGTTGTAAAATTACAAACCAATTTGAAAGTAGAAGAAATTGAGCCGGTGAGAAGAAACATAATCAAATCAAGAAAACAGGTGCACAGTTATTTTCACAACTTGTGACTAAGTGGGTCAAAGGAAAAATAAATGATGCTGATTGTGCGTTCTGAAGAACTAGACCTGGTCAGAGAAGTCAAGAAGGTGACCCTGAGTCTGCACAGTTGAACTGATCCTAAGTATGCATACCTCACCTGTGGGGGACAGCTAGAACATGGAAGGAAAGGTGTTCCTTGTAAAACATTCACATAAATTATAATATATCATAATAATTGTTCTATTTGTTATTGTTGATTTCTTAATATGCCTAATTTATAAATGAAATTTTATCATGCACATATATATACAGAAAAACATAGCATATATAGGGCTTGGTATGATCTGTGGATACAGGCATCCATTAAAGGTCTTGGAATATATTCCCCCTAGATAAGGGGGGACTATACTACTAAAAAAAATTGTCAATATTTCAGTTGTAAAATAAAATTGTAAGTATGTTTTTTAAAAAATATTCCTTATCTTTTATAGGTATATACAGAAATATTTAGAGATGCAATAATATAAATATTAGAATGTTTTCAAAATAATCCAGGATGTAATGTGCAGGGTACAGAAAAATCAAGACTGGCCGTGAGTTCATATTATAATTGTTGAGGCTAACCTAGAATGGTGATGGAGATGAAGACAAATGAAAGAGAATAAGGGCTTTCTAGAAGACAAGACTGGCCGATTTTGGTGATTGGGGGGGAGATATGGAGGTTACCGGGAGATGGAGGCATCAAAGTTGAGCTCCATGTCCCCAGACTGCATACCGAGTGGGCAGGGGTATCATTCACTGGGATAGGGGACACATAAAAGGACAAGCTTTCATGGTAGAGGTTATAAGAAAGGATTGAGCCCAAGAGCACGATTTTCATTCTAGACATGTTGAATTGGAGGTGTCTTTGAGGTGTCAAAGTGAAAATGCTGAGTAAATGGTTGGATATGTGTGTCTAAAGCTCACAGAAAATATCTGGGCAGAATATAAGAGCCTACAGGTACAGATGGTACTGGAGCCACATTGATGAAGGAGGGAGAAACCCAGAGAAGCTTATTTCAGTTAAATTACCCATGGCTGGGGGTGGATACAGCAAAAATGGGTGAATTTGCAAATGGGAGAAAAATATTATTTAGGCCATTAATTCTAGTCCTTTCCATGAAACCCTCTTCCCCAGAATATCTGAGAAAGGACTACAGTGGACTCACTTGGTTTTCCTACATATTCTTTCTCTGATGATACCAATGAGGCATGAAAATAAGCAATAAGCAAATTTCAAAACAGGCACTGAATAATTAAAATTCTATATAAATATGCAAAGTCGTTTTCCTAAAATCTTGCCCTGGTATGAAATATGTCCAATAGTTTTTGAGAATGGTTATGCAAAACAGAGAAGAAAAAAGTGAAATGAACAATAATGATAGTAAAATTAAGCTCTTTATGCATTTCGATAGTATTCTATGCTTGTCAAAGAACTTTTATAATCAGAATTTCATTCCAAGCTAATAACCATACATTTTGATAAATAAACCAATACTATTTATATTTTACAGATGAAGAAATTCAGATATAGAGTTTTTGCAAAATTGGCTTAGTAAGTTCACATTCCCAGTTAGGACAAGGAGCCAGAATTAGAACTAAGAACCTTGTTGTGTCTTGTGTGGTGGTTCTTTTCCCATGATAATTAATTCACAGAGTCCACCTCTAATGAGTTCAATAATGTCTCCCCCAAATTCATGTCTATTCAAGACCTCAGAATATGACCTGATTTAGGAATAGGGTATTTGCAGACTTAATTAGTTAAGGATTGAGATATGATCAGCTTGAATTAGGATGGGCACTAAATCCGATGAGACTGATCTTAGAAGAGGCAGGAAAGGACAGACAGATGCACACAGAGAAGTCAATGTGAAGATGAAGGCAGAGACTGGATGTTGTGTCTACAAACCAAGGAACACCAGCCACCAGAAGCTAGGAGAGAGGCATGGGACAGTTTCTTCGTTAAAGCACTCAGAAAGCAACAACTCTGCTGACTTCTTTATTTTAAATTTCTAGCCTCTAGAACCATAAGAGAATACATTGCTGTGGTTTCAAGCCACACATTTTGTGGTACTTTGTTACGACAGCCCTAGGAAACCAATGCACCAATAACTTATATAAAGGAGTGTTCATTTACCAATGAAAAAACACTTTTTTCATGAAGCCAAATATCACTTGATCCCAGCATCTCTTCAAATATGTAATGTAGATTTTTCTATGGTGAATCTGGAAGTTGTGAAAAATAAAAATCAGGTATAGTGTAGGGATTAACTCATTCCCCCCCCATTTTCAGTTGCAAAATTTCAGTTGACATTAACGTTATGTTTGTTTGTAGTTGACATATAGACGTTCCTTCTAAATTTCTCTCCAGACTTTGTTTCCTTATATTTTTTCCAAATATCTTTCATTTGCCAAAATAATTGAATTATAAAATAATTGAGTATAAAGATCCTGTGTCTATGCGTTGAGTTTTTTGCTTGTTGGATTGAACAATTAAGATATTATTTATTGCCCTCACACTAACCCAAAACCCTGAAGTGATTTATATTGTTCCGCTTATCTCTAATTTTGGGGCCCTATATAACAAAATTAGGAACTGAAACTTTTCTATAGCTAAGAGAAGAATAACAATACCTTATTTGAAGTTCTTAAATATTATGAGTGCAGTGCAACTTGCTGTCAGCCTACATTACCTCATGCCTTAAATGCTTTTTTTTTCAGATTGAGTTTGTCCTCTAGCTTGTCAGTCTTATGGTTATTATTCTATGTAGGAAGAAATTTATCCCTGGGAACCTTCTCATCTTTTTATCTAGTTTATCCAGTGTCACTCACCCTTACTTTTTATTTAAATTCACATCAAAATTTACTTTTTCCTGAAAATCATTTTTAGCAAAAATCTAGGACATAGCTCTCCAGAGAAATAATAATTAAAAATAGATTATGGTCCAATTTCACTATTTAAAATCAGTTCATTTGTATAGAAATGAAATGCAATACCTTTTCTTCCTTAACCATTTTATTATGCTTGGAGTGGATAGACTGAATGAATACCCAAATGGACAATAGCCTGATGATATATGAAAATAGAACTCTGAGCCACTGTCTGCAGCGACTATATTCTGCACAACTACTAGCTCTGAGACAAAATCTGCAGCAACTGCCAACACAGTTTATGCAACAAGCAGTCCAAAAAGCCAAACAACAACCACTTTAGCACTTGCCCCCGAAGAGGCTAGGCCTTGATTAATAATTGACAGGTTCCCTAATTTTTGACCCTGCTTTGAACTTAGGACCAATGGGAGAAAACCTCACCCAATACAAAGGGAGAATACAACCCTAACCAATCCCACGAGATGCCCCACTGTGGTTAGCCCACCTGTACCTTCCCTGTGCCAACAGCTTCCAATCAGACATAGCCAAAGTTCTCTTTTCTCCATCGTAAAACTTTCCCTCTTCTCTGCCTGTTTTTGAATCTCTGCCAAATGCAAGGGATGGTGGCTGACTCCTTTGCTAGAGCAAACTCTAAATAACTAGTGTTGCTTGTTCTCATTTGGGTCATCTTCATTTATTTCTACAAGGTAATGAGAAACGATGATTTCTGCTTGATTGGCACTTGAAAAGGATGTTTCAGTATGACTATGCCATGAACAGAAACCTCGATTCTGCTGTTCTCATTTTCAGTTGCTGATTCTTCTTAGTAACTTGGGTTTTATAATATTGTGTCCTGTTTTTCAACCTGTGTTCTTTGTATTCATAATCCAACTTTATACCTCTATGGGGCAACTGGATTCCCCTTGTTATTTATAACAAGTTTTATTTTGTCAGGTTATTTGTTACACTACTTGCTTGTGCAGTAATGTGCCACATAAAAACCTTTTGGTCAGCAATGAATCACATATATGATGGTGGTTCCATAAGATTATAATACTATATTTTCACTGTACCTTTTCTATGTTTAGATACACAGATAATCACTATTGTGTTACAGTTGCCCATAGTATTCAATACAGTAACTTGCTGTATGGGAGCAATAGGCTATACCACAAAGCCTAGGTATGCAATAGGCTACACCATCTAGGTTTGTGTAAGCACACACTGTGATGTTTGCTTCTTATTTTCAGTTTGTGCTATGTTCACAAGGAAAGCTCAGGAATTATTTCTTCATGATCCTTGGTCGGCTTTGCCCAGAAGACTAACAATAGACAGATGAAGCCTTAAAGTATTTTTTTAAAAAATGTAAGTGGTAATGTTTTGAGAGGAGATGATGCAGTCCCAGGGGGGAAAAGAGCAGAAAGAAAGAAAAGCAATGAGAGACAGAGCAGTGTGTAACTGAGGTGGTCACTGCTTCACAAAGAGCAACAGTGGGGCCCTCAGCCACATGGGGCATTTCTGGGCTGTCTATACAGCAACTCCCTACCCTCTCAGATCAATGCATCAGAGACCAGGGAAAGTGATACATCTGCCACCTCTCCCTCTAATCCTGTCTCTCATTGGTCAGAGTTTGCCCCAGTACGAGTTAATGCCTCACTGCTTCCAGCTTGTATCATCTGAGCCTTTCAGGCACCCACTGGTGAAGCCACATGACAAACCTGTGGCATGACACTTCATTCTTGCCCAGGAGTGGTGGGAAAAGCGACACCCTCGGTGGGTCTATCGGGTTGAGGCTTCCTCCCGGAGTGTCTGTGTTTTCCATCCAGTGGTTACGAAGGAGTCCTTTCTAGGGACCAGCGCTGTCCCTGGGAGGACAGAGTTGCTGGCACGCTGCTATCAGATGCTGTGGCACTGGCTGTGGTTTGGAGGGTGCAGTGAACGCTGGGACTCTGCATGAACAAGTCGCCAAAAGCACAAGACAGGAAGCCGAGAGGAACGTGCCCCATACAAGTTTAACATGGGAAGACAGTGATAAATGAAAGTTAACACAGAGAGCATCTTGAAAAAAAAAAGTGAATTCAGCAAAGAGTGGAAATAGAAGGCTGTATATCCCAGAATTTATGTTACTGGCATAAATAGCCACCTGCCCTCCCAATGGAGTAAACAAAATAAAATCATAATGCTAAGAATGGTAACCACTAAAATGATTTTTCTTCAACTGGTGTGAATATAGAGAAACAGCAGTGAAAATTAAATTAATGTACCCCCTGAGATGAAGGATTTTAGTTAAGCTGACCAGGACTAAGACAAAATATAAAGAAAACGTAAAACATATTTTTATGCCTGAAAACATTTATTTTGAGGAAAAAGATCAATATTGCCTTTGATGCATAAACACATTCCTATACGTACAACAAGGAACAAGAATTAATCCAAAGGAAATCCATACAAAATGAGATACCACAATGTTTCTAGCTGTTACTGTCTTCATTGGGAAAAGAAATGGTACTCTGAATAAGAAATACTAATTGCATAAGAAAATACTGATATCATTATTTTAATTAATATGTATTTGTGTTACAAGAACCTAGAAAATTCTGATTAAAAAATAATTATAAAGCATGTCTCTGTGTCAGTCTCTGGGTTATGAATGAACTAGTGCTCCGGGAACACATGGTCTTGTAAGACTGCAATCCACGAAAATGGTCCTGAATCATCCTAATGTGAGAAAATTAAAACTAAAGCACGTGGGATAGGCAAACATGTGGATATTATATCCCTTTTCCTCTGTATTCCTATAATCCTCATAGCATCCAGCACAGCAATAACTCCGTTGTTTGCGTTCAATGAAGTTTCAGATACGAGTGAGAACTGCTGCCATCTCTGTCTTCTTTCCTGACTGCCCAGGAAGGGACCCTTCTTCTATTGCCCTTCAAGGGGTTGCCTTCTCCAAACGACATCATTTATTTAATAGGAAAACATTTTTAGAGACAGAACCACTTTATCAGTCAAGAGCAGTGTTGTGATCCTGCTAGATCCAGTTGTCGGAAACTGGATACCTGTACAGATGAATGAATGAATGAGCAAGTAAATGATTGCTTGACCTGACATGTGACATGATGCAATGGAAATCACAAGGAACTTGGAATTAAGAGATGTGATTTAAAATGCTAAGTATGAGACTTTCAGTCAAGTGATGTTTTCTCACTGAAACAAGGAAATACCAATATCTACTGTGTTAATTAGAATATAGAACCAATTGCTACAGCAGAAAACTAAAATAAGAGTAGCTAAACAAGGTAGGAATATATTTCCTTTATGCCTAAAAATAGGAGCATAAGAAACCCAAGCCTGATACGGAAGCTGTAGGTCCGTCTCCTTCTTTCTTGTTGTCCCGCTGCCCCCAGTGACGTAGCCACGTTTGCCCATGAAGCCGGCCCATCTTGACATCTGTTGGGTTCACATTCCATGTTACAGGATGGAGAAAGGTGGAGTGGATCGTGTACCGCTCCCTTTTAAGGGCATGACCAGCGCTGTGCTAGAGCTGATTAGCTCATGAGAGCCAGTTATTCAATTTTCAGGAATTGTGTGAGTTGGTTGTTAAATACATTCTTTATTAAAAATTAAGTTACATACATTCACAATCAAATTATATTAAAAACGAGGGCAACAGAGAGTCAACACTCACCATTCCGGAATGATATAACTACATGTTATTGCTATCCTGGTGTGGTTATTTACTGCTGCTGGGAATGCATGGAAACACTGTACAGTGGTCTGCTACTGTGCATGTGTTTGTGACAGTGAAGAAAGTTCATGTCAGTAGGTTGAAATAAGTCATGGTATGTGCACGGACACCACAGCGATCAGCAAACATGCCAATGCAGGGCTTATGTGTTGTTTTATTAATCGTTTAGACCCGGAGCTGGCATACCTGCTGCAACTTGTTCCAGTTCAGTCCTTGACCTAAGAATGATTTTTAAAAACATTAAAGCATTGTTGGGGGGCGGAGAAAAAAAGAGAAAGAGAAAAAGAAAGAAAAGAAAAAGAAAGAGAAAAGAGAGGAAAGAAAGAGAAAAAGAAAAGGAAAGAAAAGAGAAAGAAAAGAAAGAGAAAAAGAAAAAAATGTCACAGAGACAGAACACATGTGGCTGCAAAGCCTGAGATATTTACATATTTACTAGCATACACTTTATGAGAAATGCTTTCTGAATCTGACTGAGGAAATTTCAATAATGAAAATCAAACTGAAAATCTTCCTTGCTGGCTGCCAGCGGCCCCACCCTTAGTCAGTAGAAGCTGTCGCATTTGTTGTCCTGTGGCCCCCTCTACCTTTAAACCAGCAAGGGAGAATCTCCCTTGTGTGGAATCCCTGACAGGTATTAAATCTCACCAGGAAGAGCCCAGTGCCTTTTGAGGTTCACTTGAACAGGTCAGCCCCACTGAGAACAATCTCCCTTTCTTAGCGTCAACTGCTCCACAGAGCATAACTTAATCGTGAAGTGACATCCCATCATGTTTGTAGGTTCTCTCACCTAAATTGAGGGCGTGGACTATGAAAGAGCTTGGATCACTTAGAATCCTTCCTACCCCAAAGGGAGTCTCACAATCTCTGCTATATCTACCTATTTTGCGGTGTTATTTTGAGGATTTAATGAGATCATGGATATACGAAAGCATTTTATTACAATAGATGCTATAAAGTCTAAAGTGGTATTGTTATTGAACTATATTATTTCTCAAATTCATATGTCTGAAATTTGGGGGTAATAGAGTTCTTTTCCAATTCCTCGTTTGGGATCCAAAATGAAGATATGTTTTTGACCCTGCATTGTTTGGTTTTACAACTTCTTCCAAGTCCCCTTTGAAAGAGCTTACTGAGTCCAGCAGTAGAATGGAGTCTGCAGACATGGGTAATACAAGAACCTCTTTATGGTCTATATAGCAAGCTCACTATTGACTGAGTACCCCTTTGTTTGGTATCCTGAATGTAAGATTTTCCTTCCTTCCTTCCCTCCTACCCTCCTTCCCTTCACTTTCCTTCCTTCCTCCTCTCCCTCCTCCTCCTCTGCCTCTTCCTTCTCTTCCTCTTCCTCCTCTTCCTTCCGCCCCTTTCCTCTGCTTTCTCTTTCCACTAGCACACTTAGGAAAGTACATAAAAACCAAAGCCATTTAGAGTTTAGCAATAGGAAATTAGCTTGCATCTTTAAGCAGCCTCCAGACACTGTGTCTTTGGCTAGAAGCCGAAAGATAATAATTACAGATTCTTAAAGTCATCTCTATAATGTGCATCTGTTGCCTATGGTATCCATTCATAAGCTATTCATAAATTTTGTAAGGAAACGAGGAGACAAATGTAACAAATTTTTGCTCCTAGCTGGGCCAAGACTTCCAATGAGATGCTTTTATGTACCCATGAGCACTAGAATCTCTGATGTTTCTTTCAACAAAAAGAGTTATAACATTGGATTTGAGTTCCTTTATAAATGAAAGCAGTATTTTAAGTATTGATGGTTAACAAGAACTTACTTCAGGTGCAGAAATAAAGCAACCACCAACAAGCTGTGTTTTTCACAATGTCTGCGGCAACACTTGGAACCCATGGGAGTAGAGATGATATATAAAGAAAACCTTGTATCTGCCATTTCCATTGCCCAGGAATGTCACTGTGTCACCTCCACCCTGTCTTTTTCTTTTTAACAAGAATAATGCCCCTAGTTCTTTTTTTTTTTTGATTCTTTGAATCCAAGCACAGCAGAAGACCCTAGTTCTTAAGATAAAAAATACGCTGGTGAAAAAATTCAGCATTAGAAGTCTCTTAACGATGAAAGCTATGTCTTCTTACTTTCTTACCTCATGAGCTGTCTCAGGATGCCACCATGGCAAAAAGAAAAAAGAAAACAAAACAAAACACCCTTGCACACCCAGAATCCCCTACTTTCTGACATACAGCCAATATTTAACTTCCCTGCCTCTTGTTGACTAGAAACAAATGGAATAGTTGTATAATATAATTAAAGCTTCCAGGACAACAAAAGATTGAAATGATATAAACAGAAAGTAAAGATAGATAAAGGAATCATTGGGTTCAGGGATCATAAACCTCCACATTTCCCAGCAACAGGTACCAATCTCTGAAACTCCTTTTCCTGGTGGCATTTGGCTTGTATGAGGAAATGGGGTCATATATATGATCCATTGTTGGCTATGCATGAAATGAGGGGAAGAGAAAGAAACGGAGAGAGAGAAAGCAAGAGAGAGGGAGGGAAAGAGGAAGGAAGGAAAAGTAGGAGATGATAGGACAACAATAGTATCAAGTTGACACAGAGTGTAACCTATCTCTGCTGACATTGGTATCTGCACTGTACTAGTCTTTTCACTAAGAAATTATATTATCTCTTGTCTTAGTTACTGGCAGTTGTGATTATTATATTTGTCTTAGTAAACCCATAAGATAAAAAGTCATGAACACACGTGATCTGGAGAGGAGAAAGCTGATCAATTTTAACATTAGACCTAATTGCTCAGAAGTCTGGCCACCAACCAAGCCAGATGCCTTGTAGGAAGAGAGACCCTGGCCAGGAGGGCATATTTTCTTGCATTTCCTCTGAGACTGTGAAGCTGGGTGAATACCATTTATTAGCAGACCTTGTCACATCAGTAGGAAAAGCTCCTGAAACTGGAACTGTCTAAAATCGTGTGGCATTGTACAGGCCACTGTGAGAAGCAAGAGTTTCCCTTGACTACTAATGACAATAAATATAATTTACAAATATATTAACTAATGCAAGGAACTATAAAGTTTAGTTCTTTCAATGAAGGTTACCTTGGATGACCAGAAAATGGTGCTCAGAGAACTGATACCCTTGGTTCAGTTTCCATAGAATCCACAGAGCATCACACAACATAAGTAAACTCATTCTCTGTGTCATGAATATTGTTCTGACAACCAATGTTTATTTGACTCTATTATTTTGCTCATCCAGTGTCACTGGAGAGCTATATTTCTCAGTTTCTTTGACTCCAAGTTTATAGATTCAGTTTGTTGGCTGCCGATGAGATTCACTCTCACGAGATTTTGAAAATGAAGATGGCAGATGCCATACACTTCTTCCTTCCTTAGATCTGATGAGCAAAAGCTAGCTGTGGCAGCTACATGGTTTTGCAACCCCTAGGCTCTTAGCCTGATTTATTCACTTCAGTGACCACTGGCAGGGGATTCCTAGTTTCCTTCTCTGGGCAGCATCAATCCCTTCCTGACTCTCTGGACCAGAATTGTGGTGACAGGCCTGAAAAGAAGCTTCAGTCTCCGATGCCTTCCACAATCTTTCCAACAATTGTTAGCATCAAATTCCCTGTATAAATGCCTTCCTGCTACACATATTTAAAGTGGTATTACTGAATGATATACTCATAATCTCTTGACTCCCATAATAAACAAACAAACATCCATGGTTTCAACTCCCAAACTACATTTGCTGCAGAAAACGTGCAACTGTACAAATAAACTGGGTTATTTGGATCAAGAAGAATGTCCCCTCTTACCCGACTTTGACACTGTCTTAAAGGGAAAACATCTGTAGAAACCTACTTTATTCAAGATTTGAATTCTCATATGTGAGCATATCAATTAGGGAATGAGTGTACCCCTACAAAACTTTAACACCACGTAAAATTCGATTATGTCCCATGGAAAATAGTGTTAATAGTACCTACCTGCTGCAATTCTTTAAATGTTGAATGTGATCATCAGACCTTGGGCAAATGGAAGGGAACAAGTTTGGACCTAGAA
This sequence comes from Mirza zaza, assembly GCA_008750895.1. Lineage (NCBI taxonomy): Eukaryota > Metazoa > Chordata > Mammalia > Primates > Cheirogaleidae > Mirza > Mirza zaza. Next base: position 95,917 of record VSMD01093546.1, read on the forward strand.
TTTTATAATCTATCTCATAAGAAATCACTATTAATTACCTTATACTGATCATTAGTTGTGGACTATAAAAGTAATTTCATGATACTACCAAATTTTGCCACACTAAGCAACATAAAGACGTTTAGTCAGTAGGAAATGGGTCCCTGTTTCTAATGATCCAAGTGGAAATAAACAACTGCATGAATCCTGGTTGCTGGTGCAGTAAGCGTGGGGGACAGGAAGAGGATTGGCGTTGTAAAATGACTGCGGCTGAGTCATATGCCACAGCTGCTGTGAATCATATTCTGTTTGTTGACAAGATGTTTTGAATTTGATTCAACCCTCTAGTTCTCTGCCTCAACCAAATCATCTCATCAGATTGGTCACTAAGAAGCCATGAAACTGTAATGCAAGAGGAAGCACCACCACAACTTCAGCTGTCCTTAATTAGGGTACGTGGACAGTGGGGAACTACCACCCTGAGATGAAGGGTGGGAGATGGGAGGGTTGCTGACACTAGTTTGTGTTTTTTTAAAAAAATAAAAACAATGAGAGAGCTCCTCATCCCAGACTTACTGAATCAGAATCCATCTTTTAACAAGATCCCAGGTGATTCATCTGCAAATTAAATTTTGAGAAGCATAGATCCGTGATTCATTGGCAATTACCAGTTTGCATTCTCAGAAGAACAAGGTAAAGAGAATAAGTTCTTGGCTTTGTAATAGAGAAATGCATTTCTAGTCACAGGAGAGAATATGCTGAAAAATAAATACAAATACATGCCAAGAAGAGAGGAAAGCAACCAAATTTTTTTTCTTAATAAGATCAACCCTGGACTGAGGGTTCTGCGTTATGGAAAAGTCAGGTCAAGATGATCAGTCCCCACATCCTACAGTTAAATAGCCTTGAAATGTGCCCTAGGAGGGAGGAGCAGCATTATTATGCTATGAGCCAATTCAGATATAGTTTAATTAAGTAATATGCAAGGTCATGGAGCGTGACTGGCAGAGTGATTTAGAACAGAGTTAACTACATCTTTTACTGGGGCCATCCCTGGTTGTCATCTAACACTGAAGCATATACACTCTAGGAAAGGTTCTGGCATTGCAGATTTATTCCTTCAGCCAGAGGAATTGCATTCTTTCTCTCTGAAACCACAGAAACCCATCCCCTCTTTCTATTTTTAATCCTTTGCTGATTCTAGGGGCTTTCTACAAAGCAATTTGTTGCCAAACAGTTGTTCTCCTTGCAGCTGCCAAACAGACAGTATTTGCAGCCTCGGGTTGTGTCTCCTGTTGGCACTCTCTGCAATGTCATTCCCTACAAGGCTTTTCTTTCAGCTGATGCATTAGGGTCTTTGAATGACAACATAAAATTAAATGGAAAATGACATTCATGAGAAAAGATGTTCCTTTCCAATAACTGAGAGTCTCTACCCATCTGTCATTGCTTCTCTCTCTTTCTCATGGTTTTCCACAAATCCCAAGCAGCTTGATACAAACATGATCATTAGAGGATTTTCACACATTAATGCAAATTATGCATTGTTAACACTCAGGACATCCTGCCCAGGCTAGTTGATGCCCTCCTATAGGAGAGTGTGTGTCAAGAGAGTACAATACCAAACCATTTTTCCTTTGAATGGGATTATCATTAAAATTATCATAAAATATTTTCAATAAGTTATCAAAAATGCATCGTTCTTTTGTTAGTTTGACAATTTTCATCAATTATAAAATTAATTTGAAACTTTAATAGTTACAACAAAAACATACCACCCCCAAAAGGAATGACTAGGTAGATTTATAGGTATATGAATGAATATATAGATATTAATAGATATTTAGAAAGATGGATGGATGTATATAGGTAGATGCAATAAATGTTGAATTCCTAAGAGTATGTTAATAATGCTAAGAAATAATAATGCTAGTCATGTATAAAAGTGAGAAATTTTATTTTCAAAGAACTTAAAATTTTTTTCGAGAATAAATATTTGAGCCCATATAAATAAGTTTATATACAATGGGAAAACATGTGGCAGGAATTGGGAGGTAAGGATCAACATAGGTATGAAGTTAAAAGACATAGTTAAATACTGGGGAAGAATATGCACTTTGGAGTGAGGAAAGGGGAGCTGGATATTTAAAGCAAGATATACAGAAGAAACCAAGGAGGTGAAACAGAAAGCAACACCATTATTTTTAGCCATTCATTAATTCAGTCAGCAAACAATAATTAATCCTCTTCTCCTGGAAGAAAGACCAGGACAGATCCAGGTCACTCTGTCCCTACTCTTTAAGTTCTTATGTTATTTCTTCTGGGTAAAATAAACTTGTGCACTGATGAATGAAGGGAACATGCAATTCCACTAGCTACCCTTTCAGGCTATTTTAAGTAGGAAGCCGTAGAGAAAACGTTGGCAATTTGCTTTAAAGTTAGACACGATAAGACTTTAAAAGTTCTTTATTTTGTCATTGGATTTTTTTTCTTTGACCAAATTATTATAAGATAAATTATTATATAGTCTAGATTGACATTAAATTTCTGGTATTCACAGTGGACATGATTAACATATATAAGTGTTTTATAAATACATAATCTATGCAAATAAATAATTTTCAAAATTAACGGAGAAGCATTATTTATAAAACAGGGTATCAAAATAGGCCAAAAAGTACTGTGTTAGGCTGAATAATTCCTTCCCCCTCCCAAAGACGACTACACCCTAATCCCCAGTACTTGCACATATGTTACTTTGCATGGCAAAGAGATTTGCAGGTACAATTAAGTGAAGAATGTTAAAGTTAGAGATTATTCTAGATAATCTGATTGGGCCCAGTAACCGCAAGGATTTTTTAAAATAGAGGAAGGAGACTTAGAATCAAAGAAGGTGATGTGATGGTGGAAGCAGAGTTCAGAAAGAAAAAGAGAGAGAGTAGAAGATGCTTCTGGCTTTGAATAAGAAGGAGACAGCCATGACCTGAAGAATGCAGGCAGCCTCTAGAACAAGGGTCCTCAAACTTTTTAAACAGGGGGCCAGTTCACTGTCCCTCAGACTGTTGGAGGGCTGTTGGAGAGTGCAGCGCACATTCCACACATGCGCACTGTGGGCCCAGGACAAGTCAGCTTTTAAGCAGGACAGGCAGCGGTGGCAAAAATACCTGGCGGGCCAGATAAATGTCCTCAGTGGGCCGCATGTGGCCTGTGGGCCGTAGTTTGAGGACGCCTGCTCTATAAGTTGGAAAACCCTCCCCTGGAGCCTTCAGAAAAAAATGCACCTGCTGACACCTTGATTTTAGGACTTATGACCTCCAGAAACTGTAGGATAATAAATGTGTGTTGTTTTAAGACACTAAATTTATGGTAATTTGTTACAACAATAGAAAACTTATACAAGTACATGAAGTGGCATTTAAAATCTTAAACCTTAAAATTTGTACCCCCATAATATGCTGAAATAAATAAATAAAATAAAAATCACTCACTGACATTAAAATAAATATTAAATCACAAATAGAAAATAGTATACTCTCATGAGACTCCCTAAAAATAGTGAAATCACAGAAAAAGCAAAATGTCAAATATGAGAGAGGCTATGGAGCAACAGGACCACTCAGACTGCTGGTGGAAGTACACATTGGTGCAGTCACTGCAGTGAATCAGAACTTTCAGGCTCCCATTCATTCTCCCATTTATTCCGGGTGTGATCATGTGACTTATTTGGCCAACAGGACTTCAGAAAATATGAAATAAACAGAAGCCCCATATGTCCTGGGTTATCAGGGGCCCCTGGGAATGAGGCTGTCACCATGTGAGGAAGACCAGTTCCTTGGGGTAGGGAAGGCCACATGGAAATAGAGGGACAGACATCCAGCTCTGCTATTCTAGCTAAACCCCTCCCTAGTCAACCTCCAAGATATATGTGATAAGCCAGAAGAACACACAGCCTGCTCAGAGAACATGTTGTTGGTGTTTTAAGCCACTGAACCCAGAAGATGGGTTTGTATTTCAGAACTCTATAAAGCTAAGGCAAGGAAAGCACAAGTCACATCTAGAAGCTAGGGTGCAGGAAGCATCAGAAACAAAAGGACCAAGTCAATGGCCCAGATTTCTTCCGTAACCCCATACATCCATCCAGCTGCCTCCCTGCTTACCCTGTACTCTGGAGAGGCACTAGGGCCCCTGGTCACAAGTCTTATACTAAACACACAGAGGTTAAGTGAAACATCTCCATGCTGAAGAGTGGGACTTCGTGCATCAACCAAAGTCAGGTCATCAGTCTTAGAACTTATAACTCTATTGGGAGATGCACCAAGTCAAGGTGCAGACAGCTGGGGGTCCTTTGTGAAATTGCTATGTTGCCTCACCTTGCAGTGAGGACCATTGGAGGACGCTGTCCATGGTACTACTACTCCTGAGCTTCCAAATGTTTTTAAGTATTATGAACTTCTCATACATGAGTAGACAGGCAAGGTTAGCAGATGCTGAGGTAAAGCCTCTACCATAATAGAGACAAAACCAAATAAAGGAAAAAAATAAGAGAAAATTGGTGCTTCGAGTAGATTTTTTTAAAATGCTGCCATTGATACTCTTAAAAAGATTTGAGGAGATATTTTGGTGATGAAACAAGAACAGGAGAATATAAGAAAAGAGTATACATAGAGCAGTAAGGAGCCCATGGAAAGTATAATATGATAGCAGAAATAATGCAACAGAAAGTTAGAAAGATAAACTAAAGAAACTTGCCATGAAGATAGAAAAATGACAACAGTCACAATACCAAAGAAATGGAAAATAGCCGAGAAAAGAAAAGAAAATTAGAAGATATATCTAGGAGGTCCAAATTTAAATAATAGGATTCCCAGAAATATAAAAAGAAAGAATTAAGTGGAAGAAATTAAAAAAAATCTTTCAACAAATTTCCCCCAGCAGTGACATGAAATTCCAAATTGATTTGGCTCACCAAAACCCAACACAGTGTATAAACCACACCAGGCAGGCAATCAGACAAGAGTATTTCCAAATGCCCAGGGGGTCAGGACTTGAATCTTTTTGAAAAGATTGAAAATCAGCATGGCATCAATTCAGGCTTCTCACAAGCAACACCAAAAAGAGAAGATCCTGGAAAAGTGACTTGAGAGTTCTAAACCGAGTTTATTTCAACTATGGAATTCCATACTCGATGCAATCATGTTTTTAGTATCTGTTATACTAGTGAAAGTTCTGATTCTAGATTTTGCTGAACTAGCACTTAAATAGCATATCAGAGACAACTACCTACTCTGTGTTACCAGGGAATAGGTCATGTAAAACCGGCAATAAATCTGAGAAAAAAATTTAAAAAATGTTCATGTATGTTCCCTGAAATGTGCACTAATTTCCCAATCAACATAATTTGGTTTGTAACTCATACTTCATTAGTAATAATAATGATAAAGGTTTGCATAAAGAAGAGCAATGATCAACAGAGTTTTCCGTATTCTAAAATAAATTATTCATAAGGGCCGTTAAACAGGTTGAATTCATACTAATCAGAAGAAATGTTGAAATGAGTATCTTTCATGGAAAATGATATTAATTTATTGAATAGTATGTCACAATCTGCGTACACTGACTCTTAAAGCTCAATACATTTTCCTCAGCAAGAAATTACAGAACAGTATATTTACCATGTGAGACATTACAGTTTTTGCTTTATCAAATTAAATAGATTAAAATATGTATTACCTTTCAGTTTTATAGTGGAATATGTATGTTTAGATGCACAGTTTGTATATATTTAAATAAATAACTATATTGAAGCATTCTGGAAGACACACCCTTACCTTATTTTTTTCTTATATTATCCAGAGCCCACTACGTAGTTCGACGTGTGCAGAGAATTCTCTGTAAATACAGACTGAATATGAGAATAAAATTTTAAAATATTTTTTCAGTATAGTATATTTGGAAAAGTATGATACTTGGATAGGAGGCTAAATGAGATAAACTTAACTTCCTATTCGATAGACTTAGGTTTACAAATATAACTACTCTGGTGGAATTCCATTACAATCAAGTTGTGGCATCACAGAAATATTTACATAATATTTATAATCCATAAATCCTTGCAATATTTGGAGGAAAGCTTGGACAAGAAACAAAATTTACCAAACCAATCTATTCAAATTTGCCAAGTCTACCATGAACTAAACCCCAGTGTACACTCTACAGCTCTCTTGCCCCTTCTCTCCCCCTTCTCAGCACCTAAGAATGTTGTCAAAAAAGAAAAGAAAACACAACTAAGTTGCCACTATAATCTTCTGTAATCTAACATTGAAATTTTATGTTCTCATTCACTTTGTACCAACTTTAAATATAACTGCTAGCAAGGGCACATTATACGTCTGTCTGCATGAAAAATTGACCACGTCTTCTTTATAATGCGTTCCAAAGCTTTCTCACCTAAGAGTTATTTCTTTATTATTAATTCTGAGGCTCTGGTTTGGATCACGCAGTAGGAATAGGAAATAATAAGGCAGTATGTCCTCTTGCCCTGAATTTCTTCTTACAAGAAGCAGACTGTGTTCTTCCAGCCATTCTTTCCTTTCTCATTTCACTCTGGAGGACATTGCATTGAAATAGGAATTATATATTGCCTATATTATACCTCATGTAGTTTCCGAAAGTAGACACCTCTGGTAGCTCCCAAAAGTTTGTGAGCCAGCGTAGAAAATGTCAATATACATGGGAGAAAAAGCTAGAGAAAAGGATGCACAGTGATTCAGGTCTTGTGTATTGCAGGTGCTAAGCTAGACTCTTTGCAATGTGTTTGCTTTAGTTCATATTCTCTAATATTAGGAGAATTATGATTTTATTGCCATTTCATAGATGAGTCATCTGTGAATCAGAATTCAAATAATTTCTCCAGTTCACATAGCAATTGGCAAAGCCGGGATTCACAAACAAAATTGCTGGCCCCAGGCACTAACCCTTTCTACTCTACCACGATACGTCCCATTTCTCAATGATCTGCCCTTGCTTTGGTGTCCAGTTAAGAACCCAAAGTTTATTTGACAGAATTTACCATTTAGAATCACTGTCACCAGCAATGAACTGAAATCCATTTGTCACAGCACACTTTGAACAAGCTCCACGTTTCAAAACCTTGGCATAGGTACAACAACAAAAAAGAAAACTTTATAAATACCTTAGAAAAATCAAAACACCATGATTGCTAATTTGCTGATTTCAGTTGCCTATAGGGCTTTTAGAAAAATAATGACATAAATAATTACAAAGTTATAACCATCTTATTTTCTAAATACACTGCTCTCAGACACGTGTCCAGTAATTATGTCAGTCATCCCTATTCATCTTCCCCTGCTTTCAAGAAAAAAGATAAATAAATGCAGTGTTCTGGTTAAGTTCCATTTCTCCTCTCCTCTCCTTTCTGCTCTGATGTATGCCCTGGGAGGCTGAAATTTCCAGACTACAGTTCCCTCTGGCTACTGGTTAGATTAAGCCAATGAGAGACACATGGACATGAGTTGTGGGAGAAGGAAAAGTCATGGTATCTTTATTCCTGTTCTTTCCCTGCCAGGCCACAGTTTTGGCAGCTTCTGCATTCCTTTGTCTATAGCTCCTGACCTGTGGCTGTGGTCCCTCTGATACAGCTCCCTTCTTCTTCCAGTAACAGCTTCCTCTCCCCAGGACTTGCAGGCAGGATGGAGGTAACAGCTTTTAGCAGTTAGCAGTCCTTTGGTGATTCAATAGCACATCATTAAACTCTCTTCAATTGACTCTTTTATTGTGACAGCTGTCTCCTGCAGGAACCCCTGACTGTTCAAGCAGTGAGTACCAGAGGAATTCCCACAGCTCACCCTCCAAGTAGGATAACAGGATAGGGTTGCTGTTACATTTTATCAACACAGAGAACTACTCCTCAAAGGGGAAAACGGGCCTTGGAAATATATGTGGCCTGTAGTGCATCACTATTACTCAAACCAACACCGTTGGTAGTGAGATGAAGATCAGATGAAGGGCAAGATTGGTACTCAGTTATCAACGCTACAGTAGTATTCTGCAAGATAATGAGGTGGGACAGATACAGCTGACTGCCCTGGGGAATGCACACAAATGGAGAGATACATGGAAAGTATTGAATTATTAATTCAAAGTATTGGTGATTGCTACCTTGGAAGCCTTACAGTCTGATATTTAATCATGTCTATACTACAGAGGTAAATGTGCAACTTGGACACCACACACACAGGGAGGCCAAGAGAGGACACAGCAAGATGATGATCATCTGCAAGCCAAGGGGAGAGGCTCCATGAGAAACCAACCTGCTGACAGATTAATCTTGGACTTTTAGCCTCCAGAACCATGAAAAAATAAATGTCCGTTATTTCATCATCCCCCACTGCAAATACACAATTTGCAGGTCTTCTATGTGAAGGTAAAGCCTTGGTTAAGAAGAAGTGGAATCCTAACACTTGAGATATGGAATTAGGTGAAGCATACTTGAGGTTGAGAGCTCAGAATCTCCAAGTTTTTATGTCATCATTGGAAGCATATGAATAAAGAAGTGTGATGTTAAATTTGGGCTAAATTTATTTATGTGTATGTAGTCTCTTAGAATTCAGTGTTTAATACATTGACTTAAGCACCTGGGAAAGGTATTATTAATAATAGCCTCCATGATTGATTAATTCTTTCATCAGTGGGCATTCACATTAGAAAAAAAAAAGTTAAAATGAAGAATTTCCAAGGTAAACTGTGAGTGAATGAGGCCAGTAGCTTAGGGAGTGGGTCTAATATATGCAAATTACTTAGCCGCTACTAACTATACCGTCTAAGGGGTGGGGAGTGACTTTCACAAAATAATATTTCATTATGAATTTAACACCACTATCTCTTGAGAGTCTTTCAGAAAATACCTTCAATAATCAGATGAACAAATGACCCACTCCTATGAATGTAAGGTGTACCCCCTTTTCTCCAGCTACCTGGTCTTTTTCTCAATGGTCCCACATATAAAATGGCCATAGTAGCAAGAATGGGAGCTATGCATGAGCTTAACAGCATTAACTTCTCTTCACATCTTATCTGGCTCCTGCTAAAGTTGAGCGCCAGTCTGCCAACAGCAGACACCAACACTAAAGCCTGATGGGGTATTCCCCAGATATACGAGCTATTTTTTTAGTGGCAGGTTGATTGTATGGTGCTGATTTCACCATGGAAGGATGTAACTTTCTTCTCAAAAAAAAGTAGATATGTAGTCTGAATATGCATTTTTCCCTCCCTGTCCACAAGGCTCCTGCTAAAACCTTAGTATATCTTATTTATCACTATTTATCCCAAGAAATATTCCCTCTGCCCAGGGAATTCGTTTTATGGTGAAGCTAGTGCAGAAATGGGTTAATCCCTTTGGTCTTACTTTATCAGCTAGAGGCAGCTTTATTAATAGAATGATGTAATGGCTATTGAAGACTGAATCACAGTGCAAGTAATGGGTAATAACCTGCAAAGGTGTGTGGTTGTCCTATAAGATACAAAGTGGTCTTAAACCAGCAGCTCTTATATGATACACTTCGTTAGGGAACCAAGGGTTAAAATGGTTATACAAAATCTCATTCTTAGACCAAATAACCCTCTGATGGAATTTTTGTTTCTTGTCCCCAAACATGCAAGCTCCAAGTATCTGGAGAGGGCAGTGCCAAAAGAAATATACATTTACCAAAAGGACTACAACTATAACTCCATGAAACCAGAACTGAGATGGCCTCCTAGACATTTTAGACTCCTCTTGACTCTGGGAAAGTAGGCACAAAAGTGGATCTCTCTGCTCAGGCAATTGATCCAGGCAGGCTAAGGGGCAATTGGAATGTTGCCAAAAATAGGCAAGTAGAAGTTTAACTGGAATTCAGGAATTCACTGCTACGCTATCTTAGTTCTCACAAATCAATAGTAATGATCAATGGAAAACTACATCAAACCAAGAAATAAAGGATGACTTAAGACATGGATTCCATGTGAATCAAATCCTACGTGCTGTCAGAAGATAAGGAGGTTTCTATATACCAACCATGAACTAGCATAAGAAGAAATTAAAAAAAGCAATTCAATTTATAATAGCTACCCCCCCCCAAAAAAAAAGACCTAGGAATAAATTTAGCCAAAAATATAAAAGATCTCTACCAGGAAAACTATAAAACACTGGTAAAAGACATTGAAGAGGACACACACAAAAATGGAAAAACATCCCAAGTTCATGGATTGGAAGAATTAATATTTTTAAAATGACCATACTAGCAGAAATATCTATGCATTAAATGTAATCTCTATCAAAATACCAATGGTATTCTTCACAGATACAGGAAGCAAACCTAAAATTTGCGTGGAACCACAAAAGACCCTGAATAGCCAAGGCAATCCTGAGAAAATGAGCAAAGTTGGAAACATCACCCTACCAGACTTTAAAATATTCTACAAACCTATAGTAAATAAAATATCATGGTACTGGCACTGAAAAAATACACATAGACAAATGGAACAGAATAGAGATCACAGAAATAAATCCACATATTTACAGATAACTTGTTTTTAACAAAGACTCCAAGAACATTCATTGGGTGAGGAACAATATCTTCAATAAATGATGATGGGAAAACTGGATATACATATACAGAAAATGAAACTAGACCCCTATATCTCACCATATACAAAAATGGATTAAAAACTTAAATATAACTCATGAAACTATGAAACTACTAGAAGGGAACATAAGGGAAGTGCTTTGGAACATTGGGATGGGCAAAGATTTTATGGTGAAGACCTCAAAAGCACAGGCAACAAGAGCGAAAATATACAAATGGGATTATATCAAACGGAAAAATCTTCTTTACAGCACAGCAAACAATAAACAGAGTGAAGAGACAACCTGCAGAATGGGGGAAGATATTTGCAAATTATTCATCAATATATAAGGAACTCAAGAGCAAAAAATAAATAAATAAAAATCTGATTTAAAAATGAGCAAATGAGCTGAATAGACCTTTCTCAAGACTTACAAATGGACAATTGGCATGTGAAAAAGATTTTCAGCATCACTAATCAGGGAAAACACAAAACGAAAACACAATGAGATATCATCTCACCTGAGTGAGTGACTATTATCAAAAAGACAATAATAAAGGCTCTCAAGGATGCAGAGAAAGGGGGACTCTTATACGCTCTTGGTCAGAGTGTAAATTAGTACAGCCATTATGGAAAACAGTATAGAGGTTTCTCAAAAAACTAAAAATAGATCTACCATATGATCTAGCAATTCCACTTCTGGGTGTATATCCAAAGGAAAGGGAATCAGTATGTAGAAGAGATATCTGCACTGCCATATTTATTGTAGCATGATTTACAATAGCCAAGATATGGAAGAAACCTGTGGCCATCAACAAATGAATAAACAAAGCAAACATGGCATATATACACAATGGAATACTATCGAGCCATAAAAAGAACAAAATTCTGTCATTTGCAGAAATATGGATGAGCTCAGAGGACTTTATGTTGAATGAAATAAGGCAGGCTCAGAAAGATATGTGATACATGTTTTAATTCATATATAGAAACTAAAAACCTAGATCTCATAAAAGTAGAGAGCAGAATAGTGGTTATAGGAGTCAGGTTGGAGTGTGGAGAGTATCCAATATTGGTTAACTGGTATAAAAGTACAGCTTGATAGGAAAAAATAAGTTCTAGTGTTCTAAAGCTGGATAGGGTGACAATAATTAACAACAATTTATTGTATATTTTCAAATAGCTAGAAGAGTGGATTTTGAATGTTCTCGATACAAAGAAATAATAAATGTTTGCGGTAATAGATATGCTAATTACCCTGATTTGATCATTATACATCATATATATCAAAATACCACACTGTACCCGTATGTATGTACAATTATGATATGTCAGTTAAATATAATATAAAAAGAAACCCACCAATGTGATATCACTGCACACCTGTTAATATGGCCAAAGCCCAGGACACTGAGAACACTAAATTCTGATGAGAATGCGGAGCAACAGGAACCCTCATGTATTGCTGGTGGAAATGCAAACTGTTAAAGCCATTTTGGAGGAAGTTTGGCAATTTCTTATAAATGATCAGTACGATCCAGCAATCGCACTCATTGGTATCTACCCAAAGGAATTAAAAACTCATGTCCTCACAAACACCTGTACATGTATGTTTATATCAGCTTTATCTACAATTGCCAAAACTTAGAAACAGCCAAGATGACCGTCCGTAGGTGAACAGACAGACTGACCATTATCTGTTTCCTAATCATCCCTGCTGCGCTTCACGCTTAAGGATGCAACAGTGAACAAGGTTCCTACTCTTACGAAGCTTCCATTTTTACAGGGAAATTTTGTTTCTAAATAAACACTTGAATACGTAAATATGTTAATCCATAATTCCTGGTGCTAGAAAAGGAATAAGGTGCCGCGTGGAGAGAAACTAGAGGAGGACGGGAGAGGTGTGGGAGTGGTTGGTGGAGGGGCCTCATCCTCCCTTGTCTGCTTTAGTTCAAGTGTTTATGTCCCCATGTAGTCCAGGCAAATGGCTTATTCTCCACCCTAGGAGGTGAATGTTGCTGTTTCTAAGTCAATCATCAGTATTCCAACTTCTTGATGTTGAGTCATCCAGGCCTGGGCACGAGGAGACACAACCCTATTCAATGAGACGTGCAGGAAAGCCTGCAGGGCATCCTCCTGGAAGTGTTTTTTCCTTCCTAATAAAACAAGATACACAGGTTTAAATGCTCCTTCTTCTTGATGTGATTGTCGCCATAAACACTGATGATGCTTGAAACTGCAGGTGACAAGACCGCGTCCCGCCATGTGCCAAGGAAAAAGGAGCATAGAGATGAACAGAGCCGGGTTCTGGATGACACCTCTGGACTGATAAACCTGGGACTCCCTTGTCATTTAATTACTTAAGTCACTCTTAGTTAGCTTGGAAGCATTCAGACAGGCACGACCTCGAGGGAGCCGCTGTCAGAGTTAGCTGAGACCGGAAAGATGAGGAGAAGGCAGCAGTTGAAGAAGAAATGGACAGCATTCCAGAGGGAGGGAAAGACATGCATGAAGACCTGATCGCAGGAAAGGACAGGGTCACCAGCTGCTAAATAGCACCATGCTAAACACATGCACGGATTGTTTCTATTGGAGTTATCCCCAGCTTTTTCATATCTCTGTGTTTCATTTGCTAAGATCCTCTCTCTAATACTTATCCTAGATGTGCTTTTGTAAGCTATCTTAAATAATATTAGGGAAATGAATATGAAAAAGTATAAGAAGAAATCCCCCAAATTCCATGTCTGTGCCAATTTTAAATAACATGTCCTATTATTTCTACTATATTTTACAGAACTGGAATCCCAGTGTTTTTTTTAGGAAAATACAATCACTAAAATCATTATTCATCTCAGACACCAAACCCAATATTTGAGATCGATCTGACTCACTGGGTCATAGTGCCATAGATAGAAGCCGAATGTTCTTCTGATAATTTCATTTAGGCCATGGCAAAAGATAAATGAAATCAGATATTTCAGCTATGCTCTCAGTTTTGACCACCTTGAGTGCGCTATTATATAATTTTCCCTATTATTTATTTTTATAGTGCCCACTGGGTCGGCTGAGTGTGTGCAAAATGTCTTCTAGGCAGGCAGTAAATGTGCTTGCATAATCCCGTTATTAGCTGCTGACATGTTCTAATAACTACCAAGCTTCAAAACTGACGACTTACTTATGGATTTGTGACATTAAAGCATGTAGGGTCTTTAATAGTAAAACAAGTACAATGTTCTTTGAACTTTAACCTTTCAAGGTTTGAACAGTTCCCTGATTTGATCCAAGACCACTATATTAAAAAATACCAGGAAAAAATGCCATGTGCAATCAGTTTCACCATGATGGATTCTATAGCAAGACCTATGGTTTTAAGATGTGACATGTATTCTGTGGTTTTCTTTGTTTTTCCCTCCTCTCCTCTTCTTTCCTTTGTACTCTTGAGTAATTGCAGGAAAGGTGCTTTTGACATTAGTCTACAGTGACTCACGCTTTCTAAGGTTTATTATAAATTCAATAACAATTCTACAGTCACACTGTGGGTATCTTATTTATGCATTTCAGCTAAAGAATTATACAAAGTAAGTATTTCTACCCTGTATGGCAGCAAAATTTTGACAAAGCACTGTTTAAATCTGGTTTGATAGAAAAAAGAGCTATAAACATATTAGAACAGTTTTAAACAAACTATTCCAAAATGTATGGAAGCCATATAAGTGCTAAGTTATAGCACTGCAGACCATATTCTGCAGCTAAGAGCCTATGAGGCTCTCCATTAAAAATCTTATTTTCAGTTCTTTATAGCACTTGTATAAAAATTCCATCTGAACCAAGATTAAGGATATAAGGCCTTAGTGAAAGAACAAGATATTGTGGTTTGTTTAAAGCTTTCAGATTTTTTTTACAACTCTTCAGTTAATACAAACCAATAGTCTACAGATTAGATTCACTTTGGTTTTGTCTTTTTATTTGTGAAAGTATAAAAAAGTTATGTTTCGTGATGTGAGTTGACAAGACCCTAAATAATGATAAAGTATCTTATTTCTGTCATATCATTAGTATCTTTTACTTTTTACTCCAAATCACTAGTTATAAATTATTTTGTCAGTGATTAAACATAGGCATTACTTTTTTAAATATCTTCCCTAGCAATTCAGGATATTTACTGCATATACATTTCGGTAAATGGATAATGGGTAATGCATGCAGTAGAGGTATTTCTCTACTTTTTCCCTAGTCAAATAATAAAAATCTCTAATCACTCATGTTCAACGGGCGACAAATGGCAAAGCTCTTAAAAGCCTGTTGGTTATGACCACACTTAGGTTTTTAATTTATCTGTATCATCCATAACATTGTTCCTTTACACATAAAGGAATTGGAAATTGAAAGAGTTTGGATAATATCTATATTTCACATGTTACCTAGTGGGTCCCTTGTTCCTTGTGGTCTATGTGAATAGTCACTTCATATACCATAGTGTTCTGGTATTTGTGTTCATTTGTGATGCCCGTTGAATTTTCAAAATTTTTATTTTATTTTTTTTTCCTTTTATCATATTATGGGGGTACAAATATTGTTAGGGTTACATATATTGCCCCTGCCATTCCTCCCCCCGCCCCCCGCCTTACCAAAACATCAAGCGTGTCCTACCCCCACGTGGTGCTCATTGCACCTATTTTGTAAGTATATGTCCTTCCCCTCCTCCCCCTCCCATCTGCCCACCACCGATAAAAGTTGGTGTTTTTTTTTGACCTTTGGGTTACATTGTATATCTTTGCCTTTCCCTACGAAGGGTTAGAGGTATTCCCCCCCCCCCACAATGCTCGCCACAACCCTAAGATGTGTATCTCCTCCTCCCCCAAACCCTGGTGGATACTACCATCATTTGAGCATCATAGTTTTAATCAGTCTTATTTAACATGAAATCTACTCTCAACAAATTTTTAAGTGTACAATTCACTATTGTTGACTGTAGGTTTACTGTTACGCAGAAGATCTCTAGAGGTTACTCATCTTATTTAACTGAAACTTTATGCCATTGATTAGTAACCCCCCTTTGTGCCTCACACAGAAGCTGGAAACCACTATGCCACTTTTGATTCTATGAATTTGACTATTTTGGATACCTCATATAAATATAATCATGCAGTATTTGTCTACCTGTAACTGGCTTATTTCACAAGCATCAGTTCCTCAAGTTTTAGCCATATTGTTGAATACTATTCCATTGAAAATTCATATCACATTTTCTTTATGCATTCATCTGTCCCTGGGCATGTAGATTGTTTCCACATCTTGATCATTATGAATAGTGATAAATAGTGCTAATGTGTCTTCTAGATCCTGATTTCATTTCTTTTAGATAAATACCTGCATGTGGGATTACTGGGACATATGGTAGTTCTATTTTTAATTTTTTGATGAACCTACATTGTGTTTTCCATAGCAGCTGCAACTATATTACATTTTCATCAACAGTGTACAGTTTCAATAACTCTGCATCCTTGTCAACACTTGTCATCATCATTGTCATCTTCTTTTCCTCCTCTTCCTCCTTCAAATAGCCATCCTATAATAAAAAGTGTAAGGTGATAGCTCATTGTGGTTTTGATTTGAATTTCCCTGATGACTAGTGACATTGAGTACTGTTTCATATAACTGTTGGCAATTTGTATGTTTTGTTTGGAGAAATGTCTTGTCAAGTCCTTAGACCATTTTTCAAATCAGTTTATTAGCTCTTTTGCTATTGAGTTATAGGACTTCCTTATATATTTTGAAGACTAACCCCTTATCATATATGTTATTTGAAAATATTTTCTCCCATTTCATATGTTGCCTTTTCACCCTATTGATTGTTTTATTTTCTGAGCAAAAGGTTTATAGTTTAATGTATTGTACTCATTTGTTTTTGTTTTTTATTGCCTGTGCTTTGATAATGGCATTTATTTTCTGTCACTAATTTGAATCAATTATTACTTTCATTATTATCATTATGATTTGTTAAAATAGTGTATACTATATTGTCCTAGCTTAATATGTTTATTTTGTCACAATTAATAGATTTCTAGTAAATTACTTTTTATTATTGTTTCCTTAAAAAAATTTCAACAGATTTAGGGGGTACAAGTGGTTTTGTATTACATGGATGAATTATATAGTGGTGAATTCAGAGCTTTAAGTCACCCATATAGTATATGTTGTACCTGATAGGTAGTTTTTGATTCCTCACTCTCCCCACTTCCAGGTCGCCAAAGTCCCTTATACAGCTCTGTGTGACCATGTATACCCATTGTTCAGCTTCTACTTATAAGTGAGTACGTGTGGTATTTGTTTTCCTCTTCCTGAGATACTTCATTCAGGATTATGGCTTCCAGTTCCATCCAAGTTGCTGCAAAAGACATTATTTCATTATGTTTTATGGCTGAGTAGTACTCCATGGTATGTGTATGTATATGTGTGTGTGTGTGTATTTTTTTTTTTATACCACAGCTTTGGGTTTGTTCTTTTTCTAGTTCCTTGAGGTGTAATATTAGGTTATTAGTTTGTGATCCTTCTGATTTTTTTGATGTTGCCATTTAGTGCTATGATGTTTCCCTTGGCGCTGATTTTGCTGTATCCCAGAGAGTTTGGTAGCTTGTGTTGTCATAGTCATTCAATTCAAAGAATGTTTTTATTTCTTTCTTGATTTCATAATTGACCCAAAGATTCTTCAGCAGCAGGTTGTGTAATGTCCACCTATTGGCATAGTTTTGAGAGTTCCTTTTGGAATTGATTTCTAGTTTTATTCCACTGTGATCTGAGAAGATAGATGGTATGATTTCAGTTTTTTGCAATTTGCTGAGACTTGTTTTGTGGGCTAACATATGGTATATGTTGGAAAATCTTCCATGTGCTGATGAGAAGAATGTATATTCTGTAGTTTGGGGGTAGACTGTTCTGTAAATGTCTGTTAGGTCCACTTGTTCTAGGGTCACATTTAAGTGAAGTGTTTCTTTGTTGATTTTCTGCTTCAGTGATCTTTCTAGTTCTGTCAGTGGAGTGTTCAAGTCCCCCGCTATTATTATGTTGCTATTTATTTCATTTCTAAGGTCCAGAAATATTTGTTTTATGAATCTAGGGAGCTCCAGTGCTAGGTGCATATATATTAAGGATGTTATATCTGCCTGTTGAATTGATCCCTTTATCATTATATAAAGACCATCTTTTTCTTTTTTACTGCTGTTGATTAAAAGTCTGATATAAGAATAGCTATTCTCACTCACTTTTGGTTTTCATTTGCATGAAATATTCTTTTCCACCCCTTTACCTTGAGTCTATGACACTTTTTGAGTCAAATGGGTTTCTTAGAGATAGCAGATATATTTGTGTTGCATGTTTTTTTTTTTAATCCATTCTGTCAATCTGTATCTTTTAAGTGGGGTATGAATACAGTTTACATTCAATGTTAATATTGACAAGTGAGATACCGTTCTAGTCTTCATGTTGATTTTTACCTAGTTGCTTTGTATTCTCCCTTGAGTTACTGTTTTATAAGAGCGATGAGTTTTTATTTTCAAAAATTTTACCCTTCTGAAGGTTAACCATTCGTTTTGGTATTTAGAGTACTTTTAAGCATTCCTTATAGGGCAGGTCTAGTGGTGACAAATTCCTTTAATGTTTGCTTGTCTGGGAAAGACTGGTTTTTAAAATCCCTTTTTGTTTTTTAATTTCAATAGATTTAGGTATTACAAGTTGAATTTCATTACAGGAATTTATTGTATAGTGGTGAAGTGTGGGTTTTTAGTGTACCCATCACCTGAATAGCATACATTGTAACCCACCAGTAATTAAAAATAGTGGAGGGATAGGAAAGAAGTCACAATGGGCCATTCCCAGGGGGAAGAGGCAGGATTATGGTTTCCTGATGATCCACAAATTTTCCAGAATGTCTCTTCTTGCCAGAGCAGGACAGAAAGGCACTGAAAACAGAGCAGGCCTCAGGGACAGTGCAGGCAACTAGGAGCAGCACCAGATTGTCTAGAGTCCAGGAATAAGTGTCCTGGGCTTTCAAGAAAGCCCAGATGACCCTTGAGAACCTCAGGTATCATGGAAGAGGACTGCAGTATTGCTATATCTGGCCAGGAACTCACTTTCTACACCAAGTTTGGCCCTAGGTCAGAGGTTGTGAACACCCCTTCCCATGTGAGTAAGATGGTGTTTGTTGTTGCCAAAACCAAATGTTAATGCTTGTGATGCAGAACATGAGTTGTGGCCAACAACTGGACTTTCCCTGACCTCACTCCCACCACCCATGGATGATTTCAGTTTCTTTCATGGCATGATCACCACCTCTGCAAGAGATTCGAAGGAGACTCTGCTGATAAAGAGTGGGCAATCCAGTTTCCATTCCAGGGAAGTGTCAATCTCTAAGAAATAGG
This sequence comes from Mirza zaza, assembly GCA_008750895.1. Taxonomy (NCBI): domain Eukaryota; kingdom Metazoa; phylum Chordata; class Mammalia; order Primates; family Cheirogaleidae; genus Mirza; species Mirza zaza. The sequence goes on from VSMD01093546.1 coordinate 114,936, forward strand.
TTACTTTGGTCCTCACAAAATTGCCTAAGGAGCAGATTCTCTTGCCAAAAGTCTGGATGCTTCCTGAAAACTGTTTGAGCAACCAGAATAGTTGATATAGTAGCATACACCGGACAAAAGAATCAGGATGGGTCCTGATGAGTCACCTGGTTCTTCTGTGCACAGGGACTGTAGGGGCACAGGGAGACCAGGAGAGCAAGGCAGACTCTGTCCTTGCCCTCAAAGACAGGAAACAAAACAGAAATTTCAATATCGTGTAATAAAGTCTGCATTCAAGCATCATAAGATTTCTATAGAAGATCAAAACAAAGACACTTAACATAGTCTTATGGAGGTGGGCAGGTGGAAGGGAACAGAATGTTTGCAGCAGTCATTCTGGAGGAAGAGATTTTTAGATGAAGATTGGTGGAACAATCCCCCCCCCATCCACTTTAGAACCTACCAACCAAAAATAATTAGAAATAAGTTTTCACTTTTACTGTAACCACACCATGAATTATTTCCCTGGTTACTACTGTAATTAATTAGTGCCCTAAATTGTTCTCCATTTGTTTTCTGGGTAAAAATGTTGTTTCCATGATTAATTGATATCTCTGTGAGGGCAGTCACAGTCCCGGTCATCTTTTATACTCCTCAGTGTTTAGCAACGCTGAAAATAGAGAATTTTAATTAATAAGCTCTCATTACATGAATGATTAAATCATCCTTTTTTTAAAAAAAAAAAGCATTTGCTAATATTTCGTAAATGTCGACTACTCTACTCTGTCATCCTGAGACAAGAGAATCTCTTGAAATGGGTGTAACTTATATACTGCTTTTTAGGCCTATTTATCATTTTTATGTTTTCTTTAAAAACATTTGAATTATTTATATAATCTTAGACCTGTAACTCTAGATCATCACCAAGACCTACCAGAAACATTCTTTTACATAGTGAATATTTTTAGAAAGCTAGATTTTCCACAGGCTTTTGTTAAACAGTCACTGTGTCAATGAGAATCTTCACAATTCATATTAAAATGGTAAAACACACAGCCTTGGCTCATATGTACCCAACAGGGCTGTTGTCTTGTGTTCTTATACAAACCGCCACTGAACACAGCTGTCTTTGAACTCCCTTTTGTTTCCAAACTAGTAAACATTTTTCAACAGAAGATGTTAGTCAATAGTGTAGACTAATGAGAGTCTATACTAAAAAATGGACAAATCAATATAAACAAAATTTATTTAGTAGCAGAAAATTACTTCCATGCAATTATCTTGTACACTGTGTTTTAACATTAACAGGAAGTTTTACAATTATAAACACCTGTTGACAGATTTCTAACTCTGTCAGTGAAAGCAGATGCTGCTAATTTATGGTTCTATTTTGTTTTGTAGTTTTCTGTAATTATGACTGTTTAAAAGCATGGTCTTAAAAATGCAGATCCATAGGAGGAAGTATATTGTCTGAAAATGATATAAATGAAATATAAAATAAAAAAGTAATTAGAATTATTTGGTAAACAGAATTGTTTGTCATTTCTTCCTAGAAAATTATTTTTGTGATATGAGTGAGAGGTAAAATGACACATTTTTAATATGAGGAAAAATATATTTTTTTGAACTTTACAAAGATGACTGAAAATCCTTTTTATATTTCATTTGAGTATTTACAATGTGTGTAATATTTATAATGTGGCAAATACAATATTTGTAAGATAGATTTCCCATAACCTCCAGACTATGTTATCTGGTTCACTGGGAAATGGCACAAATATGGGCCATTATCCTCCTTATCTCAAAACTGTGTGAACTTAGAAAACTATAGGTAAGTTATTTAACATCTCTCTGCCTTCCTATCTTATCCATAAAGTGGGAACAACACTTGGGCCACCTGGGCTAGGAGTGGGAACCACATTTCCACTCAGCCAACACTTCCCTATTCGGCTTTGCCAACAGCAGACACTAGAGGGAGAGTGCCAAGCCAGAGGACGTAGGAACATACTCCTTCCTGTTTGCTTCCTGCTACTTCCCCTGGAGATCCTGTCTCCTTTCTGTTCCTGTGTACATAACCTCAGCTTTGCCTCTTCACCCTGGCAACAGCAATTCATTCCTACAGCAGCAACTGAATCTAGTCTGGAGTGTTTCTAATATTTGCAGGATCGGCTTCACAACAGCCCTGTCTATCAACAGACACTGGAACCAACAGGTAGTACTTGGCCTCAAAGCTCAGGAGTTTCGTGGGACTCTGCCAGTCTTATCATATAAATCAGCACCTTCCCAGCAGTGACTCCTCTTCAGAGGGCTGAGTGTCATCCCCACAAATCTGTCCTCCAAGCTTCTAATTTTAATAGCTCCGAACTCATCACGATGGGTAAAAACAGCTTTCTGAAATTACTCTTTGAGATAGCTCAATTTTCTCTGTTGGCTTTTTCAGTTACCTAGTACACAATTTGTTATGGCAAGTTAAAAATTCTTTAAATCGGATTTTCTCCATCAAAACAACTGGTGTGACTTCTGTTTCCCTAGTAGACCCTGACTGATATAACAATAATATCTACATCACATCCCTACTATAAAGATGACATTCACTCCTTTAATATTGAGCATCTGAATACTCTGGTAAGTCATCTTCCTTGTGCCAGGTACTGTCTTAGGCAGTGGACACAGAATGGCTATTAAGACATAAAAGATTATGCTGTGGAATCAACTTTGTCATGGCCACCATACAGAGCCCTGAAATTTAGAGAACCTTTTAGTTCTAACTATTGTTATAACACTTATAGTCAAGCCTACTGAAAATAAAGTATATTACACATGGTAGCATGGACAAGAATTCAAGAATGCATCCTCTGAGGTTTGGGAGAGAGAGAGATGTAAGTGAAAGAATTTCCTAACAAGTATTTGTTGCTACAAAACGCTGCTATGAATTAACTTTCTGTTCCAGGGCAGTGAAATTCTTTCCTTTATTTTCAGAGGCTCCCCTGGCTTTTAGTTTAGCTCATTGAAATGACATAAAGAAGGAGACAAATTGGAAGGAGTTCCAATAAGTTAAAAAATAAAAAAAAGATTCAGAGTAGTGGAAGGGCAGAGTAATGAGGCAAGATTACAACAACTCAATGTATTTTTGTCTAGTATTCAACTAAGTACAATTGTGACATCTAAAAATAAGTGATGCAGAAAAAGAAAAAAAATAATTATAGGGAAGATAATATATAATAATTACTGAAAAGGAGTATGCTTTAAATAATGGGATACATGTAAAGCAGGAATAACTTGAGCTGATTATAGAGACTCAATTTCTCACATTGAGGTGAAGGAGCATTATTATTTAAAATTCACAGCCCTTTAAAAAAAGAACAGACAAAACATGTAATTATTATCTGCCAGTGGTGTAGAGGAAAATGATGCAGTGGTGTTTGTCCATTTTTAATTTACAAAGTTCTACAAGTTTCTCAAGTTATCCAACCTACATATTTCTGTTTAATTAAAGTACTGAGAAAATTTTGTAAATCTTGGAAATGTCTGTTCTTTTTTTTAAAGGACACTAATAAGTGTCACACACTCACACACACAAAGCAATTGTAAAAAAATTAAAATTAGGAGGTTCTATTAGTGGTACTGCTTTTGCTATTTAATTATCATGTCACAAACAAACCTCAAAGAAATTGAAATGTATTGTAGGTATGAAGTGTAATCTCTACTTTTAAAAACCAAATTTTACTGTGTTATGAAAGTTAACTTGACTATGCTCACAATCAAGTAACAAAAGCCAATAGATTATTTTATGGTAATTGGCTCATAGATGATCAACATTACAAGTGATCAGAAAAAGTATTTTCCCTGATATTCTCAATCTCAGCTATAAATTTATTCCAAAATATTTCTTGTTCGAATTTGTTCAATCTTTCTCTTGTTTTTAGGGTCTATATTTAAGTTAATCATCCTTGTAGGTACTCACTATAGACATTGATTGCCTTTACATGTGAAATAACCTTTAGAAAGATGTCTTCAGGGTTCTCTGTCATGTTCAGCATAGGAGATCATCTTTGTCATCAAGAGAAAAGAGTCCACTTCTGGTTCACGTTAAATACCAAGTATACCAAGTTTCTGTATTTGATTGACAACACAATTTCTCAGAGGTTTTGGAGAATATTTGCTTTTTTTTCCCCTTCTCCTTGTATCTCAGCCATATTTTGTCTATTCTTTGAAAGGTCCTGGATAGGAGGTTATATATCTTCCTTCATAACCAAAAGGTGAATAAGAAACTTTTCAGAAACATAGTAAAATATAATTATGATGCTACTCTGTGATGTTGAAGTTTTACACTTATATTTTTAAGCAAGGCCTCTCTGTATAACTAATAAAGTAGTCGAGAAGATATTTTTAAAAACAGAATTGTCATGCAGATCAAAAATTAAACCCGACTCTGGAGTTACATCAGAATGACTCATCATCTAAAATTTTCTCAGAGGTTTTTGCGATAACTTATGTAAGAACATTTTTGTTAGAAGCCTTCCTGGGTGATGGATGGCTCTCTGGTCCAGCTTTAGCTGAGCTAGAACCATAAAGCCTTTAATTTCATGAAGTATGAAAGCCTGTGTTCTAAGTGGCGACTTCTTTTTGGCCTAAGGGTAATTTGGATGCTGTGTTGAAGTCAACTGCTCTTGTTGATCAAGCTAATGTCACTTTTGATGCTCACTGTTCCATATGAATCTCTCGTGAAGCTCCGTACATCACTAAGACCCATAGATGGAATCATACCATTATAAAGTTATAGAAGCAGAATGGAACTCAGTAAGCTAACTCATCTACTTTATGGGAGGAAAATGAAGTCCTTTAAAATGGAGTCCTTTAAATTAATTACTAAAGTCCTACAGCATGTTATAACTATGAATAATAATCATAATAATCACATGATATATTGAGTATTTGAAACACACCAGTCATTAGCTTAAGAGTTGCCTGTATATCATAAGATTTAATCTTCACATTAGCCATGCAAATTTGGCATTATTACCATCTTCATTTTATAGAAAAGAAAACTGAGGCAGGGATGAATGGTGCAATTCATTTTGGGTCTCACATCCAGAACATGGAAAGATTGGAGCTGAGATGACCGGATTCTCTAGATTATGCTCAAAAGCACCGTAATACACTTATTCATAGCTGGTTCAGCAAGTAACAGCTGGGAGCAGCACAGGGCAAAGTGTCAGGGACTAAAAAGTGAATACTGTCTGTCTTTATTCTCCTGGAGGTCACAATCTAACATGGGGGTTGGCAAACTTTTTCTGTCAAGGCCCAGATAGTAAATATTTAAGGCTTTGCAGGCCAACACAATCCCTGTGGCAACTACTCATGTTGCCATTGTGCCATGAAGTCAGCCAGAGTCAATGTATAAGTTAATGGGCATGCCTGTGTTCTAATAAAACTTTATTTGCAAGAACAGGTCAAGGGCTGATTTAGTTTGCCAACCCCTGATCAGATGGAATAGATTAATTATGTAAGTAGTATTTGTATAATTGAGTCATAAGTTCTAAGAGTGGGCTATATAAATCTCTGCAGGATCACAGAGGGATGGATGGTTTATCCTGCCTCAGATATGTAGGATACATACACAGCAATACATTGAAGAATTAGTGAAATAGCATTAAGGAGGGAAGAAGGAAAGGACATTCTCGGCAGAATGACAGCATAAGCATGCAAAATCATGGAGGCACGGCATTTGGGAAACAGTAGTTTATTTAGCAAGACAAAGTATAGGTATGTGCTGAGGAATAGTGGAAGAAAAAGACAGATGCAGGTGGGATAGGGGAGGCAGTTGGTGATTGGCCTTCAGCACTCCTAAGAAATCTGATTTTAGATGGTCAAAATCAGAAGACATTAAAAACTCTTCAAAAAAGATAGCATTCTTAGACTTATCTTTTAAAAAAAAAAATAATTTCTCCAGGATTTTTTTCAAAGGGAAAAATGTAACAGAACATATTTTGGAAGTAGCTTCTTTGTATCCAACTTTGAAAATACAGTTTAACATCAATAAATACACTGTAGAAAGAAACAATGAAAAATTAAAAGGATAATGTTGGCTTTTGCACCTTGTGATAATATTATTCCTTTTTTTTTTTTTTACAATGCCCTAAAGCTATACTTTTAGTTTAATTATTCTGCACTCTTGGATTCATATGGTTTTATGTTGTTCATGAATAAGAAATTTGTATAATGTTTTGTCTCTGTTTTAGTGCAAGTAAAATTGTTTAATGGAAATTTATATTTACAAGAAGTCTATCATGTGATGCCATTCAAAAGTACATTTTATACCTCAGTATTGTCTTCTGGGAAGAAGATGTGGAACATTATGCTTATGTCTTGTTCTGGCTCTACCATAAATGCAGTCTGAAATAGAACTCTGGTAGATATGAGATGTGGACAGAAAAGCAATGGCCCAGAAGTCAGGACATGTGACACCTCTTCACACCCTGCCAACCAATTAGCTGCTTCACCTTGAATTTACTAATTTTCAAGCCAAAAAAAAAAAAAAAAACAGACGGGCTATAACAATGCGTCAGAGTATTTGAAAAAGCAAAAACAGGTTTTGTCAGTGTAACTCTCATATCCAATCCTAGTTTTATGGCTTCAAATTTTTAATTTTCCAATGACACATTTCCAAATGGAAACTTCAGAATTAAAATACGAGTCTTTTGTGAGTTGGTACCCTAATAATTGGTAAAGATAAATGTCTTCTGAAATAAACTCGTGAAATTGTCAATAGAAGCTAGGAAAGCATCATTTTGGATCCCCCATAATTTCAAAAGAACTAACAAAATCACAGTGGGAGATTTTTTTTTGTAACCATTAGGTTAAACTAGTTGTTTCTTCATATCATAACCTGTGGTTTAAATTTTCTCCAACTTAAGCCCAGTAACTCTCTTAGGTGCCTAACTCTTGGTGTTGACCCAGACAGCACTGCTTAGAACTTAACAACGGGACATTATCTAGATACAACTATTTTACAATAGGATTCCCAAATTGAACCATAAACAAGTTGTTAATTGTTCTGCAAAGATCCATCATGTCTTCCAAAACAGGTTTGGTGATTTGAGGAAAAATTCTTCCTTTGTTAAAATGGTGAATTACATTGATAGATTTGTTTTAATGTTAAATCAACCTTACATTTAGGGATAAACCCTACTATTCATGATGCATTTTTTATAAATATTCCTGGACTCAAATTGCTAATATTTCATCAAGGATTTATGCAGATATGTTTATAAAATATAGTCATCTGTATTTTTTTTGTAATATCTTTGATATCAGGGCATTGCTGGCCTTATGAATCAAGTCCTCTCATTTCTGAAAGAGAATTTGTATGATTGGTGTTATTTCTTGGTTAAGTGTTTTATAGGATTTTACCAGTGAGACTATTTGGGCTTATAGTGAGCATGTGTGTTGATATGTATATATTTGAAAGTTCTTCAGTAACAAATTCAATTTATTTAATACATGTGTGTGTATCTGTGTATGTTCATAGTTTCTGTTTCATTTTCTATCAGTTGGATTAATTCTGGCTTTTATAAATGGTTTATTTAAACTAGGTTTCCAGATTTATTGACATTAAAATATTCATGACTTTTTTATTATCTTTTTATTTTCTGTAGTAGTATCTCCTCTTTCACCCCTGACATTGATAGTTTGTGTTTTTGCTCTTGTGTGCAACCCTTTTTAAATGTGTTTCCATGAGAAAATTAAGTCCCAAGTTCTCCATTGAATGTAATGAATTAATTTATTATGTATGTGTTAGAATGGCAATAGCCATGGAACATCTTTGGAGCAATTGTGTATGTTGTTCCTCCTTTCACTTTCTGCAGCATTTAATTCTCACATGGAACTTTAGTTAGTTAAGACTCCTTTAGAAGTTATAACTTTCCCCTTAACTCATCACAGTGTGATCTTCATATAAAATGCAAAGACATATAATAGTAGAGTTTCACTTACATTTTGTCATTTGTGCTATTGTCACATAGATTACTCCAAATGCATTATCATCTCAATAAGGTGCCATTAATTTTTTTAAACATTTATGTTTCTTTTGAAAAAGTAAGAGAATAAAAAATTGTATAGTTGGCCATGTTTATAATTTCTGGTATTATTCATTTTTTTCTGGAGTTATTAGCTATCATCTGTTATGTTTCCTTTACCCAGAAGAATGTTAGTATTTCTTGTAAAGCTGATCTAACTGCAAACAATTTCTCTCAGTTTTTATTTATCTGGAAATGTCTTTATTTCACCTTGATTTTTGAAGGAGATCTGTGGAATATATACAACGTAGATTGGCTGTTATTTTCTTTAAGCAGTTTAAAAATGTCACATTGCCTTCTGGCTTTTTTGATGAGAAGTCAGTCATCATTTGTAGTTTTTGTTCCCTTCATGTAATGTGTCATTTTCTTTCACTGTTTCTGATATTTCCTCTTCATCTTGGTTTTCAGTAGTTTGACTATAATGTGCTTAGCTGAGCTTTTCTTTGCATTCATCCTCTCTGGTGTTTGCTGAGCGTAATGGATTTATACTCTTGTGTTTTATAAATTTACAGTCATTACTTCCTCAAATAATTTTTGTCATATTTTTTCCCTTCCCTCTCTGGGGCTCAAATTAGACACATGTTATATTGCTTCACGTGTCCTGTGAGTCCCTGAGATGCTGTTCATTTCTTTAAGCCTCCTTCCTTCTCCTCTTCAAAGTGGATAATTTTTATGTTAGATCTCTGAACTCACCCATTTTTCTGACTTCAATCTAAGTCCATCAATTAAAGTTTTTACCTCACATATTTTACTTTTCAGTTCTAGAATTACTACTTACAGTTTGTAATTCTTGGCTTAAATTCTTCTACTCTCTCATGACATGGCCATGATTTCCTTAAATCCTTGAAAATATGCCTATAATACATAAAATTCTTGTTTGCTAATTAAAATATCTGAGTCACCTTGGGATAGGTCTCTGTGTACCATTGTTTCCCCTCATAATTTAGGCTATTTTCCTATTTTTCCACATACCTAGTATTTTTTTTTGTTTTATCCACAATATTGTGGATATGTTATAAAGGCTCTGAAGTTTATCATCTCCTCTTAAAGTGTTAAGTTTTGTTTCTGCAAGTGGTTAACTTGACTGGCCTCAGATTTCAAACTATGTCTCCTTGAGATGAATAGCAGCTACAATCTCTGCTCCATTTTTTTCAGCTGTTGTTTTTTAATGGCAACTTTGACATCTTCCCTGTATGTGTAAAGTATAATAGTTAGCCAGGGATTTAATGGTTACACACTGATTTGGGGGGGCGTCCCCTTTTGTGTTTTCTTTTGACAGGATTTTCTCACCTTACATTCTACCTGCTCAGGAAACCCTACCTCCATTTTTTTTGTCTGGCTATAAACCAGTAAGACCATGATTTTCTGCTTGAAATCTGGGTCCCATGTAAAACATAACAGGTACAGAAAATCATACCCAGGGCATTTCTCTTCCTTCAAACATCATTTACCCTTCAATTTTTTACTGCTTTTGGTCATTTTCTAGTGCATTCTAACATTACTTTCATGTATCAGTTCCCAGCTATAATTGCTATCTGCTAGAGGGTTAGTCTGATAAAAGCTACTTTGCCATTATTGGACGTCATTCAGATACTTTTTATTCTCAACTCTTGTGTGAAGAAGTTGAAAGATTATACATATCTATCCATTTTCATGACTAATAACATAATTCCTTGAACATAGTAGGGATTCAGAGGATATTTGTTGAATGAATTTAGATTTTCCTCTGTAATTATTTTTTCAATTTTCTCATTAAAAAAATAAGAGAAGAATTTCTACTGTACAATCCATTATACTCCTTAATCTGTAGTCTATCCCATTTCTCTTGTCCTCATTATTTTAACCACCTCCTACCTTGTCATTCTTCCTTTTAGTTCTCCAATGTGTCTTTCACAATGAGTAATTTATCTCTTTAGAATCCACAAGGGTAATGACTTCCAATTTCACCCTCAATAATAAAATCTTTGGTGGCTATCACTGCCAGGATAAGAAACCTGGTTTTTAAAGGTAGCGAGTCATTTATTACCTCCTAGATTCTGATTCCATATTAACTTTTCATTCTTTCGTGCTTAGACAATCTGAATTCAAGCCACATCATTCCACTCCATTCAATAGATCATGCATCCTCCCCACTCTACATCTTCCCTCATTATTTTCTACTTGCCAAGCATGCTACTCTTTTCCAGTTAAAAATAACATCTCTCCTGTAAAGCCTTAGAATTCATTACGCTGGGGACTGAATAAGTATGTGTGAGCCATGATTATGCTCCTTTATCGTATTCTTCCTCTGTCTTGTATTTCAGCAAAATTATCCTCCCACCTTTATAAACATTTTGTAGTGAGAAAGTATGTTTTATTAATTTATGTTGCAAGTATAGAGCCAAGTGTATAGCCCCAGCAATTCCCTGATGCAACTTCAAAGCAGCGCTGTTCATATAATTGTACCCCAGATGGTGCCGTCCATAGAGCAAAATGTAAATATTCCTTCCCACTCCAAGTTGGAGAACTCAGCTGGCTCTTCATGCTGCATGCTCAGCAACTGCCTGCAGAATATAATTAAAACCACTTAAACCATATTTTAATACAGTTGAAAGGGACGTGGTGACCTCCTTCCGTGTACCTCATTTATCACATTCTCAGGTCCTACATGTCTAATAGAGACTCTGTGAATTATGACTGTGCTCTTCCCGTGGTTTATCAAGTGCACAGATCAAAATAGGAAGGTTCAAAGAGCAAAATTTTACTACTGGTCTATCTTACTTTCACAGAAAGCATCAGTTTTGCAAAAGGAGGGTCTATGGTTTCCTGTCTGGATTTTGTCATGCCTAGACACCCAGTTGGGCATATTTTCCCAGCTATTAAGGCTAGAGATAAAATAGTGTTGAAATGCATTGATTTATTTTACTTTTCAGTTTTATCGAGGTATAGTTGAAAAATAAAAATTGTATGTATTCAAGGTGTACAACGTAATTTTTAAAAATTTCAACATCTTAAGGGTGTACAAAAGTTTTAGGTTACATGGATCATTTTTATAATGCTTGAGTCTTGGCTATAGGTGTGACCATCACCCAAATAGTGTTCATAGTACCCATTAGGTTGGTTTATTCTCCTCCTTCCCTCTTGTGTGTTCTTTCCACTGAGTTCTACTTCCCTTTGTGCACTTGTGTGCTCATTGGTTAGTTCCAATTTAATAGTGAGTACATGCGATGTTTGTTTTTCCATTCTTGTGATACTTCACTTAGGCGAATTGTCTCCAGTTCCATCCAGATTGTTGTAAAAGGTATTAATTCATCTTTTTTTATGTCTGAATAGTACTGTATGGTGTGTGTGTGTGTGTGTGTGTGTATATATATACACACACATATATATATCACTTTTTATTAATCTGTTCATGAATTAATGGGCACTGGGGTTGATTCCAGTTGGAATGGCTTTTATTAAAAAGTCCAAAAACAATCGATGCTGGTGTGGATGCAGAGAGAAACAAATGTATATACACTGTTGGTGGGACTGCAAATTAGTACAACCTCTATGGAAAACAGTATGGAGATGCCTCAAAGAACCAAAAGTAAATCTATCATTCTACTCAGCAATTCCACTACTGGGTATTTACCCAAAGGAAAATAAGTCATTTTTATCAAAAAAGTCACGTATACTTGAATGTTTATTGCAGCATAATGTGACGCTGTACTATAGGTATATTGAAATGATTGCCACAGTCAAGCTAATTAATATAACCATCACTTCACATAGTTACTTTTGTGTGTGTGTGTGTGGTGAGGATACTTAAAATCCAGTCTCTTAGCAAGTTTTTAAGTATATAATACATTAACCCTAGTGACCATGCTATACATTAGGTCTCCAGAACTTACTCATTTTATAACTGCAAGTTTATACCTTTGGACCAATATCTCCCTCCTTCCCCCAATCCCAACCCTTTGTGACCATCATTCTACTCTCTGTTTCTATGAGTTTGACTTTTTTTTTTTTTTAATTCCACATATATGTGTGATCATACAAAAATTTTCTTTCTGTGTCTGGCTTACTTCACTTGGCATAATATCCTCAAGTTTCATTTATGCCATTGCAGATGGCAGGATCTCCTTTTTTAAGGCTAAATAATATTTCATTATGTGTATGTGACATGTTTTCTTTATCCATTAATCGACCGAGAAACGCTTAGCCTTTTTCCACATCCTAGCTATTGTGAATAATACTGCAATAAACATGGGAGTACAGAGATCTTTAATATAATGATTTTATTTCATTTGGATATATACCCAGAAGTGGGATTGCTGGATCATATGGCAATTCAATTCTTAATTTTTTGAAAAAAAACCTCCATACTATTTTACATAATGGCTGTACCAATTTACAATAGGAGAAAATTTAAAAGTGAAAAAGGCAGGAATGTGGAAGAAATTTATTCTTCATTGAACAACAACAACAACAACAAAGGTATCACCAACACCTTTCATCCTTCTACCTCCAGCAGTAGAAACTGGAAAAATATAAAGCATCAGACTGCACATTCCCAGCCTGCTTTGCAGTGACGGGTGACTGTGAATCTAGTTCTTTTCCATAGGGTAAAGGATGATGACTCATGTTCCTAATGAGAGAGAGAGAGAGAGAAAGCCGGCATGCTTCTACTCTACTCTTCCATCTCTGTAGGCAGATAGAATATCTGCAGTGGCAGCATCTGCTTTGCAAACATAATACATCACCAAACAAATTATAGAAATGTCAGCTTGTACATGATTGAACTGTGGAGCCAACTCCAGTGGCAGCTTAACTTTGGAACTTCTTCTATAAGAAAATTAAGCCTCTATTTGCTTAATCAATCCAATTCAGATTTATTGTTACTTGCAGCAGTATTTCTCATTGAAATGTGACCTAGGAGCACATAAGTTGTCTTATGTCCCAAACACTATCCTCAGCCTTTTAGTTACTTTTATTTATTTAGCCATTATAGTAACACCATATCCCTCCTTTTTCCAATTGGGCATATTGAGGCTTAGGAAATTTAATGATTGAGTAGTTAAGAAAATAGACTTTAGTATCAGACACACCCAGACTCCATCCCTGAATCTTACCCCTTCCTATTTAAGTGATGTTAGGTATGCAGCCTCTTTAAGCTTTAGCTTCCTATTCTACAAGGCAAGAATAAAAGAAGTCACTATTTATAGAGTAGTTTTTAAAATTAAGTGAGATAATGTATATAAAGTGATAGAGAATTACTAATCAAAAAATGACAAAATAATTGATGATGCTGGATTTAAACCCAAGCCTTTAAAATGCCTAAACTTGTGTTTATTTCTTCTATCCCAGGGCAAGAATATTTAGATAGCTACAATTTCTCCAAGAAGTCATATGGATTCAATTTATACTTTGCTGTGACTTTTTAAATTTCTAAAACCATGATTTTTGTGAGCTCAGAAAATGGTAGAATGACACCTTAAATATATAAGTATAGGCACCTTTTGGTGTTTTGTGATTTTTTTTTTGTCAGAGAAATTTTCTGAAAATTGGAGAAAGTCTTACACATATGGAAAATTACTCTTTATATGCCTCAGTGCATTAACAATACACAGGCATGGGTGTGCATGTAGACATATGCATGAATATCCATCAAAATCCAGGCCATCCCCTGGGTGGATGGTGATAATTGCCATGGTGTTTGGGTGATGGGTACACTGTGTTCAGTGAGAACTTGATTAATTTGGTACCTGACTCTACACTTATGTAGGCAGCAAACGGCGTGATAGTGATGCCACATCTTACTTACCTTGTTTATAAGGGAGAATGCTAGACAAATAAAGCTGCCTACAAGTTTGCTATTAAAACTTTGAGGAGCATATGTTACAATATTTCATTTCACTCAACATGGAAATAACAACCAAACTAGAATTAACTAGAATTTCAAATAACATTAGTAACCTTGCCAGTAATACAACAACTACTGAATTCTAACAAGTGCTTTTAGTGAGAAGGCTTCCTGTGCAGGGCTCATTAAATCAAGTGGGGACATGGAAGAGGGCAAAGCTTCTTATGCAGAATATTGTGGAGTTCTCCCAATTAGAATATTTGGGCATCTCTTTCCCCTTACATTTCTAAAAGATGGTTCATAGAGGAATACATTAAATTATAGCAATAAATAGTGATGCTTCTCTGACCAATTAAAGTTGCCATCTGGTTAGCTACTTTAGAGAATTCCCCAAAAGAAGTCACCTTACACTTGATTTATGCCATCTGGGGAGCTTTGCACCAAACAGAAACCACAAGTTTCGTTTCTATTGATTTAAGAAATATTTTCAATGTGAAAGGCAAACTTCCTAAAAGTGGAATTGATGATACAGCACTTTTTTTTAGACACTGATTTCTCAAAGATCTCATGTCTATTCCCAAGAGACAAGGTGTTACATCTCTTGGGGGTAAAAAAATAAATGGAATGAAAATCTAAGTATAAGTCATGACAGACCTAATTTATATGAAGAATAAATATTGCCTGTCAGAAGCTTATGAAAGGAGTTAAAAGGAAAAGAATGGCACGTGACCATGAATCTCAATGTAGGGTTGCTTCTTACCCTTGGAGATTGTCTAAGCTGAGTTTATGTTCTAACTGCTCCTTATCAGCCATATGACCTTGGGCAAGTCCCTTAGCTTTCAGGAAGCTTATGTTAAATGGGCACAAATCATGAGATCATGGAAGGGCTGAGTGAGAGGCTCAGTACAGGGCCTGGCCCATAGTATCAGATCAAAAACTGTAGCTCTTAGTGTCAGGTTTTAGTCTGAAATGTCAGTTCTTGGTGCGCCCATGGTTGAAGAATGACCAGATGCACCAAAGTAAGGCAAGCAAGAGATGAAATTTATTGAGGGAGAGCAAGATAGGACTACAAGAGCAAGAGCAAGGTGTAGGTTTACAGAGCATGATACATACGCCACAGATGACGACGGGACCCATTGTCACGGCAAAGGGAGAGCAAAAGGAAAGTTGCAAAAAGGGCCTGGTTATGGTCTGTGTCTTGTTTTATAGTGCCTGGATTGGGAACCCCCTACTGACTCAGACGATGTCACCATGGAACCACTCTGATTGAACAGTTGGGAGTTGCATTATTACACATGCAGGGTGTTCTAGGTCTCTTCTGGACTCTATGGGACCTATGCTGCTTGGCCTGTAGGTTGGAGACTCCTCTGCATTCTTTTGCAGCTGGTGTGCTAAGTTGATTGGCAGATTTGTAGGGTATTCCCTCCTCTCCCAGGTATGGCCGTTGCTCAGGAGATTAGTGTGGGGCACTACCAAGATGGGGGCCACAGCACCCACCTTCATCCATGGGAGACCTGGAATCCCTCACTATCTACCTAACATTAGTACTAGTATAATTAAATAAAGCCAGTGGAAGACTATTAATTTATTCATATAAACTCTTCAGTAAACACAGATCGCCAAAATACGTAATATAGATAATAAATTACAGTTCCCAGTAAAGACTGCCCAGTCTATTTGAATAAATGCATAAATGTAACTAAGTTTATTAGTATAGATGAATTGATAAACTTATCAAGAGTGTTTCACATGGCAGGCAATGCATTCGCTTTTCATATTGTTGATACTTTTAGTATGCTCTCCCTCCATGAAAATGAACAAATACTGAAAGAAAAAAACAATTTCACAAGAGAAGCATTTCTCATCTTTTTCTTAGCTTACAATTACCATGTCACAGAATGAAACTTAATTCTGAAAATGGCCTGAACAACTTTGATCGTAATAGCTAACCTTTATTTAGTGTTTACTGAGCTAATAGTCTATCATCTAATACTCAAAAGCCCTATCAGTGTTTATTACAAATAAGCTCTTTTTAGATGGGAAACCTGAGAAATAGAATTGAGAAATGGTTTCCCAAAGTCATAGGACTGTTTAATGGAAAATTCAGGATTTGAAGCCAGGCAGTTGGGCTGTATGATGCCACCCTAAAAAAAAAAAAAAAAAAAAAAAAGCAAAAAACAGTTTTGCTGAAACAAACTCTGTGCTGGATTATTGTATTATTGTATTCATCAGGGTTCTCCAGAGAAATAGAATGAAGAGGAAATATGTGTATATATGGAGAGAGAGACAGAGAGAAAAGCATTAATATATGCTTAAGCAGTATGGTATGCTAGGTATTGGCTATATACAGTGCCATGAAGATTACATATCCTCATGGAGCTCACAGTCTAAAGTAGAAAGCAGATGTTTGTTTCCATTGGCCACAGACCAGCAAACACATTAGAACGACAATGTCTATACCTTGAGATGTCTCCATAAAACTTAAAAACCTGATATATCAATTGAATATTCTGCCCCTTCAACTCTAGAATGCTGGATACTTGAAACATGACATCCTTTGGTACAAAGTTCAGTATCATACGCATCATCCACATGTTAGCCAAATAGCTAAATGGATAAGAGACTCTTTAATTTTCCATCCAGAAAAGCATTTGAGAACATAAAGGCTGCAAATGTACAAGATATTTGGTAACTTACTAGAAGGTCCTCATGCTGTTGCTTCTTCCAGTGCTGAATAACCATGAAGTTTTAACCAAGAAGAAAAGAAAAAGCAAACAAAATTGACTTATGTGGGCATTATTGCCAGCTTTTCTTTGATAAATAAGTATATCCCGCAAACCCCACAAATCCTAAAGTCATTAATTTTTTTTCTGTAGAAATGTATAAAACATTAGTAGTTTGATTTTATTTTACTTTTAGATTTTTTTCTCTGATATATGTAAAGTTAATTTTTTGATTGATCGATATATTGATTGATTCTGCCACTAATTTTCATTAAAATTTAGAAATACACTCTCATAAAAAATTCCAATCTGAATAATGAACAGAATTTACCCGTCAAACTCTGACATTCATTTATTGTAGCAAAAGCAATGCATCAATTCATTTTTCTATAAAGAAGGTAAAAACTTGGACAGATATCTAAATGTGCATATAATTATATGCTCCCTATGAAGTAAATCATCTCATTAAGGCTTCATGTTGCCCATATTTTCTATTGATCTACATGTTTACCAGAAAATGCCACACGACAAGGGACTCAGTCAAATTCAGGAGTTACGATATGTCAATTAACTATCTTCCGTGTCTGCTGGTTGACCAAATACTTAATAACATATTGGTTATAGAAAGTTTGGTGTCTAATTAGATAATTATGTTAATAATTAACTGAGAAAAATTTATAGTTTATTTTTGCCATTTAAGTAGCATCCATTTAGAGAGATACTACAGGGAGACTTTTCAGGCTCAAGGTAGTTGATTTCTTCATTCTTTTTTTCTCTATATAAGTTGTATGGTCTGTCTGATGAGAGACTAACTATAGCTCATTTGAAGTGCCAACTTTGGAAACTTAGATTCCAAGTGTAGGGACCCACTTGGAAACCCAGTGTTGGTCTAAAGATTACTTTAAGCTGGATGTTTGAGATTCAACAGATACAAAAAGAAGCCTTCTTGGAAATGTTCTCATCTAACCAACAACAGAAACTTCTGAGCAATGGTGACTGCCTAAATTCCATCCTTGGGGCAGCTTCTACTTCCAGAATAGAGAGTAAGAGTAGACCTATCATAAATCTTCTGTCTGGAGGAGTTTTATGGCCCTGAAGACTGGAAGACCATTCATACCAGTGCAGACAAACATTACCACAAACTTTCTTATCTCTAATGTGTGCTCCTAAAAATCCATTTGTTCTTCCTAAAGATACCTATTTGTTGTTCCCATAGAAGCTCTTTCTACTTCCTCCCTTTCCCCTACTAAATTAGATATATAAGCCTTTAATTTTAACCATTTAATGAGCCAGCTACTTTTGTTGGGTCCTACATACAAATGGATAAACCTTTTCTCCTGTCTTTTGTCAATTTCATTTGCAGATGGTTGCTTAATGTAAGAGGGTAGAGGAAAAAAGGTTTTCCTCTTAAAAAAAAAAAAAAGCATCCTGTTAGGTATTTCTGGAATGTGCTGTTCTGGAGAAGGGAAGGAGGTATGAAATTGGAAGGACATCAGGGAGATACTATCTTGATGGACCTAAATTCATCTGTAAAATTTGGGGGGATGTCTCATTCTCTGAAACAAGTTTGAGATGGGCTCAGGATCCTTTTCTCATGGAGAATGCCAGATATTCACATTACATTTTTAATTCCACTTTTATATTCCTTTGCAGGTTACATTGATCCAAAAGTTTGACACTAAAAATGTTCAAAATTTGAACTATGAAATTCTATTCCCACTAGGTATTTACTCTCCAGATGTGTGTTCTGCAGAATGAACACCCCTATGTTCAATTTTAAAATAAAAGCAATTTCACCCTCCTCCCTTCCCATTCCCACACAGAGGTTTTCTGGTATTTAAAGTGTAGCTAACAACTTTTTTCCTCTCTTGGAGTTTTCGGTGGCATCTGCATGAAAATTAAGAAATACTTAGGGAAAGTAATTTAATTTTGCAAATGCAAAGCTAATCTCTGCTCATCATAGAGGCAGTAAAACATAAGAGATTTCTATAAGAGAAATTTCAATTTAAGAAACCGTACAGAAATGAATTATAATGAAATAAACAGTCTTGGATTCACTACCTCCGTGGCAGAGCATCCCAGTGACACATTTATCTGGCCAGGAATTTAAAGCCACATGATTTAAAGTCTGATGCCAGCGTCCAGCTGACCAGAACGAGCACTTGCAGTGATGTTGCAGATTCTTCAGTGTTTTTCTTCTTCCAAGGCTTCTGGCTCCTGGCAGAAGACAAAAAAAGTTTCCGGTTGAGAAAATAGACTCAGAAAAAAGGGAGAACATTTAGGCTTTGAAGAAATACACGTGTTATTTACACACTTACATCCTTCTGAAGATGCTTGTATTCGTAGCCTTTTTAAAAGAACTCACCACCACCTGGCTTTTGCAGGCAAAGGTTAGGGCATCTTTACATTTTTTTGTGGGAAAAGCCCCGCCCTTCCAGAATACTGGAAATAGATTGAATTAAGTGGGATGATATAGATGAGACAGCGTTTCGGCATCACTGGTCAATTTTTCTTTGTGAAATTAATTTTGTAAACGTATATTCCACTGTTTGTATTATTAGTATTTGGAAAGGATTTGTTTTTCTCTTTTCTATACTACTACTACTAAATAATCTGAACAGTGTCCTGATACTGATAATGTTAAGATTATGTAGCCAACAAAAATAATAATAATAATTAGCATTATTGGAGCTTATCTTATACATGTGTTGATTTTATCTATTGAAATCATTTCAGGGATGATTGCTATTGCAATAGCTTTTTGACCATCTTCTTCAATAAATAAATGATGCAAGATGTTTTTATAAAGGGTTACTTTGGCTTCTAGAGGTGCATTAGGACTTAATTTCCATTCATAGATGTTTAAACATAGTACTAGGAAGAAGCATTCTATGATGATTCAGAGTCTTACTGGATATTTCCAACTTTCCAATCACCCTTTTCCTAATCCGAGTCTAAAATGTTAGGATGTCTTCACTTTCCCTTCTAATCAACATATTTTAAAAAATTCAATGGTCAAGCATTGTATTAAAAAAAAAAGAAGTTAAATTTATTTTCAATATCTATTCTCTTCCTGGGCCACAATTCTTGTACTGGCATTCTGGTCAGATACTGAGCCGTATGAGCACAGGTTAAACAAACTCACATGTATTTTTGGCTTTGGGTCTTCCCTGATTCCTTCTCTTTTTGTGATTGTCATATCCCTCCTTTGTGCAATTCCAAAATTCTTACTCTCTTCAAGGTCCTATTTAATAACCTGTAATTCTCTCAAAGCCTAGATTATCAAATGCAAATGGTAATTGCTCTTCTCCTTTCCTGCAATCCAAAATTAACTTTTCACAAGAAATAATGATATATTGTGGTTATATGGCTTTGTATTATTTTGAAATTGTTTTCGGCATCAATGTTATCCTGAAAGCCTAGAATGTTAACTCTTTCTGAAGGTAGGCTAATGCTATTGCATCTTTTATAAACTCAAAAATGCATGGCCGTACACTTCTATAATAAAGCTGGGATAACAATGTCATCTTTGCATTCTACCTCAAGTCCTTTTTATGTTGACATACTAGGCTTTATTTTTCTCCCATATCAGGCAACAGAAGACTTCATTTTAAGTGTCATGTTCTCCAGAGCAGTTTTATCAGGTAATTTTGAGACACACAGATAAGAAAATAAAAGTATGGTTGGATAACGTAATTAAAAAACTAGAATTTCATGCCTTAACAGAAAATGCTTATTTATGAAACACATTATTTTTTAGATGACTACATGTTAGATCACAACAGAATTCTCAATGATTTAAAGAACTGGCATTCTAAAGACTATATTATTGGATTGTATTGCAATGAAATTTAAAATCAGTGATAATGTAACTTTAAAAATCCCATGCGTTCTGGGAAATAAAAGAACACTTCTTTTTATCTGTCAATACTTTTGAAAATGTAGATAAAATAGGTAATAGTGTTGATTAAGAAATGAACACTCAAAATTGACCTGAGAAATAGAAAATTTGACTAGACCACAAAAAAAAAAATCAGTGATGAATGTTTTTTGTCAAAGGTCACCTTGCTGAAGTAGTCCTACAGTTGATTTTGAACAAATTTTCCAAATCTACATAATGATACAAAATATCTCCTGAAACTTTTCTAAATAATGAAGACTCCACCAGAGTCAGCAGTTTATCAATTTACATTTGGGCCTAGAAGGAGAAGAAAGGAAGATACATTTTTGAAGCTCTACTTCCTTATAAAAGAAAACAGGTCATTTATACACTTGTAGGAGTGATGCACATCAACTAGAATACAGTTATCCAAGAGGGCCAATTAAAATGTAAGTTTTTTAAAAAGTAAAGATTATATTGCATTGGAGACAATATAATACCATTGAAGTTTGGGTGTCTTTTTCTACTAGAGAATCAAGACATTACAATTTATAGACAAGTTCATCCTGAACACTATCAGCAAAAATAAATCAGAAAACGTAACGAAAGAAATCACTGTAGCAAAACTAATTTTTAAAATATTGAGAAAACAACTAACATTGTGTAAAATAGTCATAAAGTACATCCTGAAATTTTATTAAAGGACATAAAAGATACCTTAATAAATGCAAAGATATTCCATGTTTATGCAGAAAAGGCACCATACTGTGAAGATAATATGTGGGTTAATTTGGAGACTCCAATTAATCTAAAATTGGCTACAATTCCAAACAAAATCCCGTCTCATTTCTTGAGAACTTGACATACTGCCTGTATA
Organism: Mirza zaza; assembly: GCA_008750895.1. Taxonomy (NCBI): domain Eukaryota; kingdom Metazoa; phylum Chordata; class Mammalia; order Primates; family Cheirogaleidae; genus Mirza; species Mirza zaza. Next base: position 136,297 of record VSMD01093546.1, read on the forward strand.
TTTTACATTGCAGAATGACTGTCTCTGTAATGGTCTGAAAGTAGCTTAAAAATATTGAAATCAAACAAACAAGGAGAACTCACAATGTCATTGTAATTAAGACAGTGTGCATTTGGCATTGAAACAAAAACAATTTATCAATGGAACTCAATAGAGGGCTTAGATTGTGACAATTTAGTGTATAACAAATAGCTCAGAGAAATAAGTTCATCACATTGGGAAAAATTAAATCCCCCCTCACACAATATATAAAAATATATTTCAGATAGATGAAAACTGTTAGTGTGAATAATAAAATTCTGCTATAGTTAAAGGAACTATTGGATAAAGATGTATGCCATTGGGGTAAGAACAGATTTCATATTTTATTTACTCATCACTTCAGCTCTAGGTGATAGCTACTGCTAACAAGAACATTTTAGCAAAGCATCAGCCAAGGCTCAGAGGTTAGCCATGCTTCCCAAGTTCATCCTGCTTGGAAGAATTGAGATTTCAATCCAGGAGATTTGTCCATAAAACTTGTGCTCTGGGGCACTAGGCATGACCATTCCATGACCTGCTTCTGCTGTTTTCTCTCATTATACACGCAAGCACAATCCAGGGACTCGAGTCAGGGCTCAGTTGTGCCACTTACACAAGGTCTGTGTTGAACCACTTAACATCAAGGCATAATGAGGATTGTTCTCTATTTCTATAAGGTAAGAAAAAATAAGCAGGGTGCACATGGAAAGAAGTTAAGCTAAATACAGTACTACTTGTCTGGAAAAAAGTGAGCCACCAAATTCACTTTTAAATAATTATTTGCCTACTGTCTTAGGAAGATCTCACGATACACTGATTTGTTAAAATACCTGTGAAGTGTAATGGTTATGCTTGTTCTTTGTTTTGTCTCCACCCATTAGAATGTCATCTCTAAGAGAACAATGCTTTTTGTCTGTTCTGTTCAGTGGCATTTTCCAGATACCTAGAAGAGTGGCTAGTACTTAGTATATACTCAGTAAGCATTTCTGGAAAGAAGGAGGGAAGAGAGGGAAAGGGGGAGGAAGGGGAGAGACAGAATTTCAGGGAGTCGCAAACAATTTTGACTTAAATCATTTTGATCTCACCATGAAGAGAAATAAGTTGGGAAGAAGTTTATATATTGTATGCTTGATTTCCCTAACTTCAAGTCTTTGGTAACTAAAAGAATGGATTTTTAAGGAAGGCTGGAAAATCCCCCTTTTTACCAGGTTAAATGATTGATTTTAGGATATGAATCAGGTGGGCTCCACTCAGGACAAGATGCAAATGATCAAACTTCCTTCCAGGTTCAAGACATCATTTTATTCATCATTTAAAAAAATTAATCTGTGGAAACACGAATACAAGTTTCTAACTGCTATTGAAATGTGAAAGGTAAAACCATAAAAAGAAGGAGTTTCAGCTGAAGAACTTGAATGTGCTCTTCTTCCCATGAACTTGTAAAGAACTTCATGGCACAAACCAACTGGTATTCTCCCAGAGAGAGAAAATATTTTTGAGCTATTTTCTTTTGGGATAGTTGGTGGGAAATAAGGCTGTTTTGCCAAATTTCTACATGCTTCTGTGTTTCTCTTTGGTGGGTAAAAAGTTGATTTACCACTCGGGCAAAATCTTTTAAGAGTTTTATATGGTCATTAAAATACTGTAATCAGTTCTGCACTTGTGATTGGAGTTAAAGACCTTTCATGGATGCCATTTATTATAAATGTGGATGATATCAAAAGAAGCCAATTTTAATAAAAATCTTCCTCCAAAAAGATATTAGGAAGCTTCCTCCTTCTGCTGTGATAAATACTTCCAGGTGGCATTTGATGGACAATAAGAATTCTGTGTGCAGCTGGCATTCATACCAGAGTTTGGAATTAGAATTTCAGAGCATGCTGGCAAGCCTGAGTAATTCTTTAATTCTTCAAATGAAACACAATTTGCTCAATCTTATACAGCATTATGATTTTAATTAAAATATACTATATGATACAGAAATGTTACATCAACTTGTGAATCCCTACTTGATGGAAGTTGGGAGAAGCATCAAAAACTGCTAAATAGCAGTTAATACAAATAATAATACAATTATTATACTTTGTCAAAAGAATAAAACATTACCAGAGAGACAATAACAGTTCAGGCAGAGTTTATGGGAGCTAAACGTTCCAAAATGACACAGTAGTGCTGCAAAGCAGATGCGAGCCGTCTTTATTTTCATAGAAAAAAAAGCTTTAAAAATAAATATACAGATCTGCTTCTTGAGCGACTAGCTTTCCACCAAATGTTCTTCTAGTCAAATGTGTAAATGGAATTTTCATGAATAGCCACCTGGGGAGAGTAAGACATAAGTTAAGACCGGATGGATACTCATCGTTTTAAACTGATTCCTCACAGTTGAAATCCTAGCACTCTGGGTGGCTGAGGAGGTAGGATCGCTTGAGCTCAGAAGTCCGAGAGCAGCCTGAGCAAGAGTGAGACCCTGTCTCTATTAAATATAGAAAAAACTAGCTGGATATGGTGGCATATGCCTCTAGTCCCAGCTACTCCAGAGACTGAGGCAGGAGGATGACTCAAGCCCAGGAGTTCGAGGTTGCTGTGAGCTATGATGACACCATGGCACTCTAGCCTGGGCAAAGAGTGAGACTCTGTCTCTAAATGAATGAATGAATGAATGAATGAATGATGCTTACTTGTAGGAATATCAAAAAGGAATTGGGCAATGTGAACAGTTAAATCACTAGCCGTTGAAATACCACCCATGTATCAGTAAATGCTCCACCTAATTGAAGAGAAGAATCACTTAAAACAATGGAATCTTTCTCCAGACCCTTTTGCCTCCTTGGAGAAGAAATGAGATTGAGAGTTTGTCCTCAGTAGCTGAACTGCAGGAATCTCAGAGCTCCTGGAAAGCAAATCCGGTGCTTATTCCTGCTAGATAAATCTCAGTATTGAATTTTAAAATGCTTCAAAGCAATTTTTATTCAGGCTTAGAATAGAAAATGGCCTTGTGGGCTTCTTCCTGAGAAAAGGTGCGTATTTTGAGCTCTCAGACAAGTAGAAGATATTCATGGTCAAGTCTATAAAAATGTATTAAAGGCACTCACATCTCTATTAGGAGAATATTACCAAGTGACAAGAATATCCCCAAACTGGAGTTTTCATAGACTTTGTATCTTGCTGAATTCATGAGTGAATTATAACCCATATAACCAGCCAGATTATATAAATCTTCTAGACAACTATCTCTAGAATTGGACCTAGTACTATGACAACAGATTTATTTTGGTTTAATCATTGAATTGTGTATAATTTTTGGGCTTTGCTTCTAAACTATACTTTAATAAAGCAACTCTGTCTACCGTATATCCTGTATATCCCAGAATCCAAGCTACACTAAGGCTAAATATCACAGTAACTGCAATAGATAGCATTATTGTTCCCAGTTAGTTACTCTACCACATCCCTGATCATTGTCATGTGACTTACAATATTCCTGTTTAGAATAATATACTTCTTTGCCCTATCGATGACAGATTTGGTCACATGACCTGTGTTAACCAATGAAACATAATGGAATTCATGTATACCCTGTCCAGTTGGAAGCCATAAGATTCATTGCTTCTTTGTCCATTGTTACTTTTCCTAAGATCTCGAGTACAACATGTTCCCAATAGTGGTAGCTTCTTTAGCCTGGACACTGGCAAGATAAAGGCATGCAGAGTAAAGGTACACCTAAGCTGCAGCCACTTCAGCAAAAATACAACGTGAACAAAAAACATACTTCTTAGTTGCTAAAAATTATGAATATTTCGTTTATTATCAGCCCATAAACCTTGGCAAAAACTACTATAATACTGTTTTTTTTTTAATTTTATTATCAACTGAAAGTTATTGAGTTGCTAGTATATTCCCACATTGTACTAAATGCATTCACAAATGTGATGTTATTGTCAAAACTTGTGCAATTTAGAATCTGGAAAACCTGAGATAAACTCAGTAACATTCCATCTGTGGCCCTAATTTTTTTTTTACATAAAAAAATATTGCGATGCAGTTTTGAAAGCCAATATGCTTCTGCGGTCACAATGTGCTCCTTGCAATTCTCTGAATACACTCTAGATTTTCATGCTTTGTGAGTGTTTTGACATTCAAACGGCTCCCATCTCCACACAAAACTTCATTTCCACCTATAAAAGTTCTCCATGTCATGGGTCTGGGCTCAAATGTCACATTCAGCTTAAAATCTCTAATCCTTCTGGTGGAGCTAATGTTAACCATCTCTTTTGCTCTCATGCTAGTTATCTTCTTAGTTCAGAGGACACTAGAGCTTTCCCTAGGACAGTGACATAAACTGTTTTGTGCATTCCTCTTTCCCCAGTGCCTAGAATAACACATGGCCGAGAGCAGGTGCTTAGTACATGTCATGTGTGAATGAAGTCTAGTACTTTCCACACCCTGCTTTGCATTTCTGACTCTCACTCACCACAGAGTAAATACTAAGAAGAAAATGTCTACATCTGGGTCAGCTTTTTATCCTCACAGCACCTCATATGGATTTGAGCATAAAGAAAGTTTATTACCGAGTACCCTACCAGTTAAATTGTCTGGAAGTCAGTTGGCCTATGATATGTATGGGAACGATATTAAAAGAGCACAGACCATTTGTAACATGGTCATTTTTGGCAAATTCATCTGGTGAATCCAAGAAATGAATGTTTCTTGACACTAAATTTTTCAAGCTCTATGACATCGGGCATCTACAGCTCTCTAAATTCTAGATGTTTGGCTGCAACTATAGTTACTAATGTCACAGTATTCCCTTGGCTGTCCTTCAGTGCCTCTCACTTTCAGGTTGTACTTTTCTGCCTTGACTCACAAGGAAACGTTGTATAATGATTGGATGCTATACCTGAGATGCCAAAACCTGAGAGGGTGACAAAAAAGAACATGCATTTGCTCATCCCTGCTACCTGTGGATGCTTTTCTGCTCTGTGACAGGTGAAGACTCAGAGTCCTTAATCCTAGCACACATCATCACAGCCTACACGTGGGGCTATGAACTGCCTACACTACTTCAAGTTGGTCCCTCTTAATTTAATTCATTTCTTCAATAGGTCGTTACTATGTGTATACTTACTGTAGAGGTTGTCTGTGACTTCTTGCAAGCCAAATCCAGAGTGAAGAAGGGTTCTGTTTCGACTTGGCTAGTGTTTCAAATTCAAAAACCTGATCAGCTGGCACATTTTAAAATCAGAAAATATTACATAAAAAGCCAAATGTCCAATATTTCTTGAAAATTCAAATATGGCCATACAGGGACTTCATTTCTACATGGCAACATCAGCTGGAATGGAGAAATGTCTGTTTTTCCTCCAGATACAGCATGTGCTCTCAGTTTGCTGCAGTCCTGAACCCTACCTACTGTCTGACAACAGACATGCATTTAATCTGCATAACCACGTAAACATATGATTTTGCAATCCCTTTTGACCGTGCCCCGACCCTGTGCAAATCACCTTGACCCATAGTGAGGAGGAGTATTTGTGAGTGACCAGAGCCACCCTTGTCTTCAGCACAGCGGTTCTCAACCTGTAGTCTCTGGGGTTCTCATGATCCTGCAGTGGCACCCCTAGGTCAAAACTATTTTCATAATAAAGACATTAATTGACTTTCCTTATGTCAACATTTGCAATAGCAGTGCAAAAACTGCTGGAGCTTCAACACTCATCAACACTGCAGCACCAAAGAATAATGGCAGTTGTAGTTTTCAATGCCCCACACTCCTAAAAGAAAAGAAATCCACTTCACTTAAGAATATCATCGATGAAGCAATACATTTTACTTAATTTAAGTTTTATTAAATCTTGGCCCTTGAGCACACAACTTGAATAATTCTGTAACAAAATGGGATGGCACATAAAGCACTTTGGTCGCATGCCTGCATAGGATGTTTGCCTCAAAGAATAGCACTTGCGCGATTTAGTTTTGAGCTGAAGTGGCCTCATTTTTCATGAAGTACCACTTTTCTTCAAAGAACAACTGATATACAAACTAAATGCCTAGTATTTAGCAGATATTTTCTTGAAAATTAATGAAGTGATCTGTCACTTTAAGGAAAACAACTAACAGTATTTGTTACTAATGATGAATCCCAGCTCTTTAGCAACAGAAATGGAATTTGGAAAGCTTGTATCTGTCACCATGAATTTGTCAGCTTTCCAAGACCTAAAGACTTCTCTGACGAGAATACTCATCAGATTAACAAACAGAATTCTTTTACATTGTATGAAATAGGCCCAAATTTGGGAAAATGAGCCAATATTTCCCCAAAATCTAATTCACATTATAAAAAAAATCATAACATGAATGAAAGGGATATTACAAGGCAGAACAGCATCTTAATGGGAAAAGGTACAACAAGTTAACTGATGTGTTTTTAGATTTCATATTGCAACCACCCTTTAAGAAATCACTACTTGGCAAGGTTGGGTGTAGTATTAAAGAAGAATATCCACAATTATCTGAAATGGCTGTGAAAATAATCCTCTTTCAACTGTATATCTGTACAAGGCTGGATTTTCTTCACATCAGTCAAAACATACTGCGATGGATCGAATGCAGAAGCAACTATGGAAATCAAGCCATTTTTTCTGTTAAGCCAATCATTAAAAATAAGGAAAAATTTAAAACAATACCATTGTTCTCACTGTTTTTTACATTTTTGAATTACAGTTATTTTTATGAAATATATAACTTATGTGAACAAATTAGTTCACCCTTATTACTTAAAATGAATTATTAAATATATATTTTTAAAAATTATCAGTTTAAATATCTACTACAGTGAACATCAACTGTATATAACCCACATTAAGAGACCCTTTTGGGGTCTTCAATAATTTTTAAGACTATAAAGTGGTCCAAAAAACAAAAGTACACAGTCTGTTACTATAACGAATTATCACAAACTTAATGACTTCAGACAACATAAATGTATTATCTTAAAGTTCTATAGGTCATAAGGCCAACATAATTCTCATTAACTAAAATCAACATATTGATAGAGCTACATTTTCTTCCCGGAGGTTTTGGGGGAGAATCCTCCTCCTTGTTTTTCCCAGCTTCTAGAAACCTTTTTCTTCATTTTCAAATGAAGCAATGGTACATATCTCTGTGCCTTTCTTCCATGTTCCCAAATCCCTCTGATCACTGCCAGGAAAGGTTTAAAGGACCCTTGTGATTACATTGCAGAATCTAGGATAATATCCCCATCTCAAGAACCTCAATTTATTCATATCTGCTAAATCCCTTTTGCCTTGCAAGATAACACAGTCAGAGGTTCCAGGGATTAGTATGTGGTCTTTGATTGGGGGAGGGGGTGGGGAAGAAGGACATCATTATACCCATCACAGTCTAATGAAGTGAATGAGCGGCTGCTTCATAAATCCTGTCTGTGTGTCATTATATTGTATCACAGCAATATTGTTGAATGGCAGATAGTGGTTTGTAATAAAGAACCCTTTCTCTGTTATGCTAAATCTCCTGAGACTTATATAAAGGAAAAGCATGATCACTCTGAAAACTAGTTGTCTGTTAGGGAAAAGCCAAATCATCTGGTTCTTGAAATAACTAGTCACCTATATGTAGAAAATTATTTCATGACATCTCATTTCCATTATGGTCTCTCCTGATGATTTTCTGACCCTTGCTAACCACTGAAGAATTCATCTTTCATTGATGTATAGATATCCTTTATTCTGGGGCTATACTGTGTTTCCCCGAAAATAAGACAGGATCTTATATTTATTTTTCTTCAAGAAGACACCCTAGGGCTTATTTTCAGGGAATGCGTTATTTTTTTTAAGTACGGTACAACAATCTACATGTATTCAAATATAGTTAAGTCATCTTCTTCTGGAACAGCACCATCAGTCTCCAAACCCCAAATTCCATCCTGAGTTTCTTACAACTCTATTTCCTTTAGAACACCTGGCCCCAATCTCTCATGTCGAGCAATAGAGCTCTCATGGGGCAGATGAAAAGGGCTGGTCATCTTCTTTACTGCTCCACTATGAAATGCATGGGTTGTGCAGATGCGCTGCGTAGCCACGCCCATCACTAGGTCTTATTTTCAGGGTAGGGCTTCTATTACGCAAGTGCTTAGAAATCCTGCTAGGGCTTATTTTATGGGTAGGTCTTATTTTCAGGGAAACACGGTACTGTTCAAAAAATAAAATGATAGCAAAAACAAAACCAAAAAAAGCAAACATATACGTTAAACACATACATACCAACCTTACCCTCTTCCACACATACATATACAAACACTTGTTTTCAGCTAACGGGAATTTTTCGTGTTTATTTTGAATAACATATGACTCTATAAAATAATACCAGTATCTTTCATTGCAGCAAAGGCTGCATTGAACATCTGTTGCATGTTTTTAACCAAGTGGGCCGATTATGGCAAATCACATTCCAAGACACTAGTGGCCAAGCCTGTCTGGACAGAGCTAGGACATGAGAAGATTGTGCAGGGGCAGAATCATGCATTTTCATATATCATTTCCTAGCCTGCCCTCTTCCAGTTTTATTCAATTTGGTATAGACCAGTTAAATTAGAGCAATAGGAAAATAACAGCTGGTGCAATGAAGATGAAACTAGGGATGAGTTTATTAAAGAAAAGACAGAAAGCTTTGGTACTAACTCCAAGTGCTGTCTTGGCCTCCTGCTGCAAACTGTTCTATCTGCAGGACCATTTAAGGTCAACCTTGGGGCTTAAGCTGTATGCTGCCCCCTCCCAGAAGTGTTTGACCCAAGGATAAACAATCCAAACCCAAAGTTCTGACTGTCAAAACTCTGATTTTCATCTTCTAAGAAAGAACTACAAAAGGAAGTTATTTGCACAAAATGTGTTGCCTTCTTTTCCTTCTGCATGGCAAGGCCTTCCCTCCAGCTCCCTAAGGAATCTCGCCTGGGCCTGAATTCCTCTGAAAATTTTACAAAAATGAAATGGGCTCTCTCAGGAGCGTGAGTTTCACCAGACTGGAGACATTCAAAATGAAACCGAATGTTGTTTCTGGGTGTTGTTAGGGAGTTTCTACATAAGTCTTTTCTATATAATGTCATTTTAATGAAAACTGTTATCTACAAAGCTAGTGTTAACAATGACAAAAATATTAAATGAATTAGATTTAATTCAACTGTGAAAGAAAAGTCATTTTAAGAAAATGGTGCCAAGGCAAGTTGGTAAAAATTAACTCAAAACAAATCATACACCTAAATGTCAAAGCAAAATCTGTAAAATTTCAAGAAGAAAATATTATAGAAGAGAAGATCTTTGTTACTTCGAAAAAAGCAAAGATTTCTTGGGACACACAGCACAAAAAAAAAGACAAGTTGGATTTTATTAACAGAATAAAAAATCTTTATTATTCATAGACACTATTCAGAAAATAAGGAGACAAGACAAAGAATGGGAAAAATAGTTATATCTATCTGACAAAGTATCCAGAATCATATAAATAATTTGATAGCTGAATAAGAAGACAAAAAAATCAATAAAAATCAATCAATAAAAATCGTCACAAAATTGAATAGGTGCTTTACCAAAGAAGATGTAACAATGGCCAATAAGCACATCATCAAATGGTCAATTTCATTAGTAATTAGGGAAATCAAAATTAAAACAACAAGACGCCACTATCTGCTTAAAAGAATGACTGAAATAAAGTTATTAACAAAAATATGGGGTAAAAAAAATGGGATGAGGCCAATAATGCGGTTAGAACAGTGAATAGTCCCATCAGAAAAGATCAGAAAATGTAACATATAGGGAAGGAAATAAATAAATGATACCTTAAGTACAACAACTTAGGTGGCCTTTCTTAGTCCAAGAATAAAAATTGGAAAATCTGAAGCAGCATTCTTACCCTATTTTGGATTGCAACCCTACCCTTTTTTTTTTGAGAATCCAATAAAAAGCTACATACTCTTTTCTCTAAAAAAAAAATATACAAATCCACAGAATGTTCTTCTACTCCTATTTCCTTTTGTTCTAACTGAATTTCTTAAACTCTAAATTTTTATTCAGTGTTGGTAGTCTACATAATAAATGTTTTTGGAATAAAGCTATCTCAAATAAATATATAAATAATACATTTTAATATACTATCAGGCAGCATACCATTAATAACTTTCAGAAATTTATTTGAATTTAGCTAAGTAGGGAAGAAGATTTAAAACTAACATAGTGAAGAAATTCCAATCTTAGGTATTTTTCCAAGAAAAATAAAAGCATATGTCCATTAAAATGCTTTTACAGTAAGGTTCATATAATCTTTATACACAACAGCCAAAAACCTGGAAACAATAAAAATATCTATCAACATGGGGATTGATAAATGTGGCATGTCATTCCAATAGAATGCTGCTCAGCAGTAGAACAGGAACTACTGAGATACACAACAAAATGCATGGATCTCAAAAATATCATGCTGACCAAAAGAAGACAAACACAAAATAGTACATCCTGTATGGTTCCATTTATAGGAATTATAGAGCAAGCAAAATTAATCTATAGTATTAATAACTAACCAAAAGCAGATCAGTGATTTCCTTGGGCTGGAAGTTTTAAAGGTACAAAAAGGGACTGTTTTAGGTGATGGAAATGTTCTCTATCTTAATTATGGTGGCAGTTGTATAGGAATATCAGCTTTTGAAACTCTTTAAATTGTATACTTTTGGGGTATTTTATTTAAAAAAAATGCTTCAATGGATTTGATTTAAAAACTAAAAGAATCTTATAAGTAAATTTACATACTTATACATCTTGTCAACTTGACTGGGCAGAGGGATGCCCAGATAGGTGGTAAAACATTATTCCTGGTGTATTCATGAAAGTGTTTGTGGAATAGATTAGCACTTGAGTCAGGAAACTGAGTAAAGAGGATAGCCCTCACCAATGCTGGCAGACATCATCCGATTCATCCAGGGCCTTAATAGAACAGAAAGGTGCAAGAACAGGGAATGTGTGCTCTGCTTAAGCTGAAAAACCCATTGTCTCCTGCCCTTGAAATCAGGGCTCTGGTTCTTGTTCCAGCGTTCATGGTCCTCCATGACCAGCTTGCAGATGGCAGGTCATGGAACTTCCCAGCCTCCATAATCACCTAGGCCAGTCACTCATAAGGACTCTCTTTCTATGTATCCATATACTCCCTGTTGGTTCTGTTTCCCTGGAAAGCTCTGATTAATACACTTCAACATTCATGATTTCAAGGATGATGACTCCAACTTGTTGAAATGTGTCATTATCACACATTAAACACACAGCACATACACGGAGGCTTATTTTGTAATATAACAAAATCCAGTAACATAATTATGTTCACTTCCCTAGGCAGAAGCAATCATAATATTTAGCACATAATTACACAGGTAAGTTTTGCTCCTTTGAGCATCTATGAGCACACGCTTAAATGTTGTCATTGAATTGTGCTGCGTATACAAAATTATAACATTTTGTATTTAAGAAAAAAAATGATTTATCCTTAATCTTCTCAACAAAATCAAAAGAGAATAAAATAACAGGTAATTTTTCATCTTTAGCTTGCATCCGGAGAAACTGAGTATAACATATTAATTTAGTGTGTGCCCCTAGGTTTCTAATGAGTCAGAAATAAAGTCAAAAACTTAATTTCCATTCTGCTGATTTTTAACACCATTTTGTCTAATTCCCAAAGACTTAATAATAAAACAGCAACAAAATCACTTGTAGGTAATAACATTACTTGAATGCTTCTAAGTAGGGTTTCCTCTAGGGATAAACAGTCATGACTATATTCATTTAATAATAATTCTAAATTGTACAAATGAAATAGGCCTGATATCACTATTTTCAGGCTCAAAAAAATATGCTGACATTAATTTCACATTTAACATTTGTGTGTAAGTCAGTCCTGTCAATACAAGTATTAGTCCCAAACCAGGATTTGTATTAATGTCCCATGTCATATTCTTAATAGTAGTGCCATGAAGCATCAGTGGCCTGATTAGAGGCATATGATTATATTTTTATTGTAAATTTAATCAATTTGACAAAAAATAACTCCACAAAATGCTTAAACTCTAAACAATTTGGATTTCCCATGTACTAGATTGCCAGGGTTGCTATCACAAAGTGCCACACACTGAGTGGCTTAAACAGTGGAAATTTATTTTCTTACAGTATTGGAGGCTAAAATTTCAAGATCAAGGCATTTTCAGGGGTGGTTCTTTTTAAAGGGTGTGAGGAAGAATCTGTTTCATGCCTCTTCCCTAGTTCCCTGGTGGTTTTCTGGTGATCTTTGGCATTCCTTGGCTTGTAGAAGTAGCACCCCTATCCCTATATTCATCTTCATAAGCCTTCTCCCTGTGCATGTTCTTACCCAAATTTCTCTTTTATATAAGAACTCCAATTAGATTAGGGGCCATCCTGCTCCAGTATCACCACATATAAGTAATTACATCTGCAATGATCCTACTTTCTAAATAAGGTCTCATTCTGGGGCCTCGTTAAGTGTCATTAAGACTTCAACACATGGATTTGAGTGGGGAAGAGGCCACAGTTCAACCCCAAGGAGTTTCAAGTTATCTTTCTGGCTTTCCCATAGTATATCCTCATTTATATAAAGCTCAGGCATCTTTCCAGGTGCTTGTTATTTAAATTTTTAGAAGAGGGGAGGCTCGTACGATACTGTTCATTCACTTGCCTCCTTCCTGGGCCTCAGCGATGGCCCCATCTTTGGGTAGAAGTGAGCTCAGATCTCCACTCCAGGGGGCTACAAACCTAAAGGCTTCTCTGTTCAAGGCCACAGAGGGCTGGCACATAGCTGGACCCTACCCCTTCCACCTTCCTGCAGTAGCAACTACCCATCCTCACCCCAAACCCCTCCAGGAAAGTCAGGGATCTCCTTCCCCAGTAGGAGGGAGCAGGGATGAGGCCAGCAAGCCGCCAGGTACCCAAGATCCAGGAGTGAGATACAGACACAAAGGCCCTGCCCCCAACACTGCCCTTGCCCAGCCCGTATCCACCTGCTGAAGGACAAACACCCAGGCCTTATGTATTCTTCCTGTGTTTACCTGTCTGCCTTCATCTCTCACCGCACCCTTCTTCCAAACTGAACTGAAGTTCTTTGACTGCTAGGACCGCATCATCGTGTCCTCCCTCCACACAGCTGTCCCCTTTCCTATTCCCTTGCCATCGCCACCATTGCCACACTACTCAGGTGACATCTACCCTTACTCTCAGCTTTGATGCCCCTCCCTATCACTGACAGCACCTTGAACTCACCTTTCCATAACAAGCCTGCACTGTCACTGTCTAATCAGTTGCTGCAATGCTCACCTGTGCTCAGGCTCTGCAGGGACAGACAGAAAGGACGCCTCCTTCACTCTGATAGTGACAATCCTGGACACAGGCACGGGCTGTGCTCACCGCCCACTACACCTCTGTTGGTGAATGAATGAATGCACAGCTTTTGCAGGGGACACTGAGCCGAGCAATGAATGATTTTGGTATTTTACTTAGTGTCCTGTCTTCCCATGATTTTGTTTGAACACCTTGTTTGACAAAGCCTTTTTGCACAGGTAAAAGTCAGCCCACAACTAGTCTCAGGGTGTCAGAACTGGAAGCTTCCTTGGAGGACATGTGGGAAGTGACCATACTTATTTCTTAGCTGAGGAAAATAAGGTCCAGAGAAATGAAGTGACCTGTCCAAGTCCAGCCAGCTCGTTGACAAATTGGAGCTATTAATAGAATCTCAGTCTTCTCTGCTCAGGACTGCGCTCCTCCTAGTTAAGTATGTCTGACTCTGTTTCAGGGACCCCCAGGAACGCATCCATGCTTCCCAAGTCCCCATTGTGCTCTTAGAGGTCCAGACCACAGCCAGGCCACTGGCTTCTACTGATTTTATCTTGCATTCCACAGTCTACCTTGCCTTAAAATAAACCAGTCAAAACTGCATCCCAGACAAACACACTTCTAATAAAATTCAAATAATGCAATTCAAGCTGTTTCTCCCAATCCTCAATTCTCTTGCTTCTACTGCCTTAGGCTCCCTTTAAATGCATCTATTTTTCTGTGACTCCAACAGGAATTTTTCCATCTCCGGACTGCAGAACTAGCCCCATGTGCATGTTTATATCAATGTGCAATCAATCATAGTTTGTCCTTTTTAAAATAGTTTTCTTTTTAAAGACCCAAAGCCATTTTGCACATTTTTCCCCAAGATCTAAGTTTTTGAATTGCTGGTTCAAATCAATTGGTCACTTAGGAAGGAAATTAACAATCTTTCTGATTGCAGATCAAGAGTTTCTTTTCTCATTTTAATTGCTATTATTTTATCATGAGTACAAAAGTATTCTAGGGATATAGAATTATACAGCAACAGTCTGGTAATGATTTTCATATGAATTGCTGACATATCACATAGGGAAGGGACGTCAGAGAAAATGGTTCTTCTATAAAAGCAAAAGTTGAATAATACCCTACAATAAAATACAGTCGTGACTAGAAATACATTATGCTTATGCGATATTGTGATCAAAATACTCTGCATCTTCATGCAATATAAAGGCTTAAAACTTAATAGCAATATAAATCAATAAAAATATTACTTAATATCACATATACCTTATAAATATGTAAAATATGCATCAATAAAAGAAAAAGTAAATAGAAGGCAAGTATTAATATAAGCACACGTCTTTACATATATATACGTGTGTGTGTGAAAACATACTAGTGTCCCTTGACAGGGAAGCCTATGAAATAGTAGCTTCTAAAAACCCTTTGAATTTCTGGAAATTTGGTGTTTACAGTTATACTTTTATGACTTATCATTTTGATAATTTCTGCCCACCGCTATTAACAGAACTCAATTCGTGGTAAATGTGTCAGAATCACTGAAGTACTGTGAAATTCAAATGCTTAGATTGGCATTAAGAAATTCCATATACATCGGCATCTTCTCTGAGTTCACAAATTCTAATTTTTAGCTTTATTTCACTACTAGTACATTTAAAAGATCCTTGAAAGGTACTCAAGTACCTAAGGTATAATATGGTTCCCCTACTTTTGTATATTGAATTGAATGCATATTTAATCTGCCTTTTCAAGTCGCACAGTCTTCATTATTAAAAGACAACAATTGTAACAAAAAAAAATAGTATATATAATCAAGGCCAGTTGTTTCATTCTGTCTATTGAAGCCTATTATAAATGCAGCAAACTATCAGTTCCTTTATATTTTATAAAACAAAGGGATGTTATTTAAGATATTTCTAAGAAAAATCACCTACCATAACAGTAAATGAAAATCCAAAGCCCTTCATCTAAAATTTATGATGCTTAGAATCCAAACTAGTACACCAAACCTTCTAACTTGCAGTTCACCCACTGATAGAGAAAATAATTGGAAAACTAAAATGTAGAGGTATAACTACAAATTATCTTGTCATATTAGCAGTGCTAATACTTACCAACTTACTTGCCACCCCATATCATGCAGCACAAACCCAAACCTCTCTCTAGAGATTCCAAACTTTGCTTTCAACCCACCTGAATATAGCCAGCCAGGATGCACACTCAATACATCTAATACCATGGAGCCCATAAGTCTTTCCCCATGCTGTATTCTGCTGTATTCTAAGCCTTTCACCCAAATGACTAACCAGAAATCTGAGAGTCATATCAGTCTCTTCCTTCTTCCCTTGCCATAGACAATCAATCATGATGTCCCTAGAATTTGGCCTGGTAACAGATCATGGGCTCTGGCCAGTGGTGCACCAGCAGAGCTGTCATCTGTGCAGAACTATTTCACAGAGAGCATGGACTGAAGCATTAGAAGAAATTTTGACCTCTAAATTTTGCAGAGCAACAAATGCAATGAGCTAAAGGGAAGGACCCAGAAGCATCTTCAGTATAGAATCTAAGAGGTCCACAGCACCATGTTCTAAGCCTTGATGTTGATCTTAGCTCACCACTTAATGATTTCCAGGGAGACTTCAGATAAATTTGTTACAAAATTCTTCCTTTGTATCCAAATGTGCCTTCTGTTCTTGTAAGAAAATAAATATCTTGACTTAGTTTTTTAAATATGTAAATCTTAGTTGGCATTTTCCCCCCATAGGATATTTATGGAGGTTTCAAAAAAGGTCATGACTTTCCATCTTTAGGTTTATTTTCCTCCTCTCTTAACTCCATGAGAATCAACAACTTAAAGGTTACCATAACCTCAAACACCCATGATGCATATCTAGTCACTCCTCTCAAGTGTACCCATTTTCTTGATTTCTAACATAATAGATTAGGTTTGCAGTTTTTGGACTTCACATAAAGGGAATCATATGTACTCTTTTTGTTGTATGACTTCTCTCACTTATCACAATGTACATGAAATTGTTCCATGTTGTGCTGTAGAAGCAGCTTATTCTTTTTCATTGCTATATAATATTCCATTCAAATAACTAAACCGCCATTTATCCATTATAGTATTGGCAGGCATTTGGGTTGTTTTCAGTGTGAGGCTATTACAAATGCTTCTATAAATATGCTTATCCACATGAAGATGTTTATGCACTTCTGGAGTGAAAGTGCCTGACTACCCGGTATGCAGTTATTTAACTTTAGTAGCTATTGTCAAAGAGATTGTATTGACTGACATTCCCCCAGCAGTATATGAGAATCTCAGTTGCTCCATTTCTTCACCAAAATTTGAAATTTGACTTTTAGAGTTTTTCATTTTAGCCATCCTAGTGCACATACAGTATTATCATGTTAGGGTTTCTAGTTTTTATTTCCTCACTGAATAAAAAATATTGAACACATTTTTACATGTTTATTGGTTATTTAGATATCTTCTCTTATAAAGTACCTGCCCAAGTTTCTTGTACATTTCTAAGAGTTCTCCTTTTTCTTACTATTTTGTGGAACTCTTTATACAGTTTGAGTACAGGTCCTTTGGTGCATAAATGCATCACAGATGTCTTCTCCCAATCTGTACCTTGCCTTTTGACTTTCTCAGTGATGTGTGCTGATGAGCAGAAATTCTTAATGTAGTTCAGTTTATCATTTTTCTCTTTAAAGCTAGTTTTTTTTTGTCTGTGTCGTATTATATAAAATTTCTGCCCACCCCAAGGTCTTAAGAATATTTTCCTTTGCTTTCTTATATAAATTTAGTTGCTGCATCTTCCAAAAAAGCAACATTTTAGCTGTAGGTTCAGTTGTGGAGAACACATTTCAATAATAATAAAAACTAATAAATGCTAGAACTTTGGTCTTTGTATGAAAAGTCACGAAGCAGAGACAAAGGCCAGTATTCTTTCACTTGCTTTTCTTTTTTCTGTAAAAATAAGAAGAAAAGAAGCCTGGAAAAAGGGGGGGAAAAAGAGAAGCTTCACCTTGAATATATTCAAATGGTGTGATTCCAATGTCCTTGCCAATGTTTTTTTCTCATGGAAACCCTCTGGGAATCTCCAGGTTCTTTCTTTGGCTCTTCTTCCTCCCAATGATGTGGACACTTATATCTAGTAAGCTTCTGATCAGTTAGGTGACAAAGGTGAAGAAAAGATAAGACCAAGAATGACTGATATCAAGGCTTTTGCTGCAAAAAAAAAAAAAAAAAAATACCCTCTCTGACTAAGCAGTGAGATTCCTCACAGATAGCTGAGACAGTCTATTACCTCTTTAAAGAAAGGGTAAAAGACTTTTTTTTATTTCAGCATATTATGGGGGTACAAATGTTAAAGTTACCTATATTGCCCATGCCCCCCTCCCCCACGAATCAGAGCTTCAAGTGTGACCATCCCCCAGACAGTGCACATCTCACTCATTATGTATGTATATACCCATCCCCTCCTCCCCCCTCCCACCTGCCTGATACCTGATTAATGTTATTCCTATATGTCCACTTAGGTGTTGAGCAGTTTATACCAATTTGCTGGTGAGTACATGCGATACTTGTTTTTCCATTCTTGAAATACTTCACTTAATAGAATGGGTTCCAGACTTTTAAAGATAAACTGGTTACATTGTAATTAGAATGTTCTGATGCCCCTACCTACATTTGGCAATACAGATATTTTAAACAAAGATAGGAAAACGATATGACCCTGTGGGTCACAAGGGTTACCGAAAAGCAGTCGCTGAAATGAACTATGGAGAATTTTAAACTGAGAGCAGCGAAAAGTGTGAGAAGAGCCCTTGGTGTGTCTTAGAATTCCTGCAGAACTTTGTTTAGCAATATACTGATTTTTTTTTTTTTCCTACAAACATGGCTTGCCATGATTTTGCAGTTGGTTCTTTTCAGATAAGAGTGCTCCTTAGAAATTTCTTTCTTGCAGTCACATTTCAAAAAATGTTTATTTTCCATGCTCTGAAAATTGGTAATGTGGCCAAACTCCTCATCTATCTGTGTTTGCAAGAAATGGAGTGAGACTATTATAAAGTGTGGAAGGGGAATTATTTTCCAGCAATAACATGAGTAAATTTAGTCAACTTTTGATTGATGACAATGTCTTGCCTGGAAAAGAGGAAACCAGGGAAATTCACAGATCTGCACCCTGACATGCATCAGAATGTGTGGAGGGAGGAAAAAAAAACTATTGTCAGATGATCCTAATAAAGACACTAAATAAAATGTATTTTAGAATCTTGACGATGATGGTGGTGAAAGGGAAATAGTCTTCCAAATAGGAGGAAAGTGATTAGTTATACAATAAAGGTGAGACTCTGCCTGATAAACCATCAGACATAAGATCTCTAAAAACTGGAGCATTTACCAGGAGGGGGAGAATAGGCTAAGTAAATCATCAAAACATAAACAGACCTTCATTTTATGGTCTTTTATTCTGCACACTTTCATCTGCTCTCTTAAACATTGTGCTCAGTTGGAAAAAAGAACTCAGTAGCAAGACCTGCCTTGGTCCTGTTTCCAGCCCAGAGATATTATCTCAAGAGTGTTCTGCACCAGCACATGGGAGCCTGGCCAGCCTGTGAGCTGTGCCTGATAACGGCCATCACAGGGACAGTCATCAAATGCCAATGTCATGGAACAGTCCCCACCTGCTTGTTTTATCTACCACCGTGCCTTTTTGCTTTAAAATTCACGCAACAGGAAAATGGTGGGACCTACTCTGAGGATTGTTAGCTGAGTTAAGGCAGACAGCCTGAATGCTGAACTCTTGAGTGTCTTGAATAGAAATTCCCACCCACCTACTAAATGATGGTACTAGCCTGAAGCAGAGAGAAAAACCCAGAAGCAAAGCAAAAATTGTCTGTACGGTTTAAAAACTGTTATTCTGATAGCAATGTTACGTGTATTCCTCAGAGGGCACTTTTAATGAAGTGTGACTCTAAAGAAATAATCCTGATTTCCAAAGACAAGTGTAAAATGGCCTTTCATTTCCTGATGTTCAGGATTTCAAATGCAAATGGTGATTATAAAACTGTTAGAATAATAAATCTAAAAAAAACCTGTTAGAATAGTATAATGCTGTTAATATACGGAGTCACTTGTTTGGGACACTATCTCTTCCTCTCCCAGCAAGTTGAACCTCTTCACAATGGCAAGTGCTCTATCAGTTGGTCTTATTTCCCTAATGCACCTATTAATTACCGTTTTTCAGAACAAATCTCTTTTCCTCTCCACAATCCAGAAGCAGTCTATAAACACCTCTCTTCTTCCTTGACTGCCTCCTCTGGGAAACTCTCCTCACGTCTCAGTAGTCCTAGCACCCCAGGACTCCAGCCCTGAACCCCTGGCACTGTCCTTGCGAGTTTCTCTGTCTCTGCCACTGAGCTCCATGAAGCCTGGAAAAAAGCCCCTCTGCATTTCACTTTTAATCTCTAGAACCTACGATCGTGTACCTTATGTGTCAACATGCCACACATTTAAGAAATTTCACCACGACTTGGCTGGTGTGAAGGTTAATTTTATGTCAACTTGGCTAGGCTATGGTGCATAGTTGTGTTATTAATCATTCGTCTAGATGTCGTGCTGAAGGTATGTTTTAGATACAATTAACAAATCTAAATCAGCAGACTTTGAGAAAATCAGAATAATCTCTGTACTGTGGGTGGGCCTCATGCAATCAGTTGAAAGCCTGAAGAGCAAAGACTGAGACATTTTTCCCACCCTCTCCCTGACTAATAGATTCCACCTCAAATATCACATCCTCACATCCACCTGCTATATGCTCCATGTACCTTTTCTTCATAGCTCTTACGAGAACTGTAATTTTATAGCCATTCATTAAATTAGTTGATCATTATATTTCTCCCTCCTCCCATTACATTGTCAGCTTCACGATGGCGAGGATTAGATGTGCTTTTCCTTGTCATTGAATCTCCATGACCTAGCGTGATATTAGCAAGACTAGGGCATCATTCCCATTTGCTAGGTTAACAAACCTCGAAGCTCAGAATGGTTAAATTCAGTAGCCATGGCAGAATGTGGACACAAACACAGGCTTTTTGATGCCAAATGAGTGCTCACTTTCTAGGACTTTCTAGCCTCCCATTTTTATATGCAATATGGCAGTTGCTGATTTCAAAAACACCACACCTACTCTTATATCACATCCAATCATTATTAATCATGCCTATGGATAATCTTCATTCATTAAAGGGACATATTAAATCCTGCCGTTCACATAAATAACTCAATTTTTCCCGACCTCCAAGAACAATGTTTCCCCATGAAGACTTCTTAATGCACTTAAAGCCCTTTTTCTCTAACACAATCCTATGTGGGGAAGCTGCCATGCACAACTGCTAATCTTTAGGTGTTTTTTTTTCTTAAATCTAGTGGGTTTTTCTATTCTTGAGCTACAGTCCCAAATACAGTTAAAAGATAAAGGTTTAAAACTCTGAGTAAATACTCAGATTCACTTCTGTGTCCTCAGACTGAGCACAAGGGAACAGGGTATTGCCTTTCAAAAGAAAGTGAATAACCTCGTAAAACTGCAGTGGTTCTAAGGCAGCTTGCGACTAGTGAGCACAACTTCTGGTTACTCTGGGCCAGCGTTTCTGGCGCCAGATGGAGCAGGCCGGTGTGTCCATCCCCATAGGCCTGCATGGAGAGTTACTAGAGGAGAATTAATTACTGTAATTTTTGTGGTTGTTGCCCATTTAGAACAACTGTTTCTGTGGGTTTCATAAAACTAGGACGTCCTCATTGGCGAGACTGGAGCTGTTGTTGATCCATGCGGGGAATGTGCCCTTTCACCCAGGCCCTCATTCCTGATAGACTCTCGCGTCAATTTACTGTTTAGGCCATTGGTCACCCTGACCCCATGATAGTGGGACCCCACAAGGTCCCTGAAGCTCCATCCCAGTAGAGTCTTCTTCATTCGTGTTGTTGAATGCTACCTTCAAAAAAAAAAAAAAAATCTCCCATTTTTCAGTTCTGTACTTTGCCTTAGCATGTGCAACCTCCTTCTTTAGCCACTGTTTTGTTTCCTGGAAGATTCCTTGTTCTTCCCAAATCTTGTCACCAAGAAGAGGTGAAATAATAATCTACACGTATTTGAGTTACTCAGCCAGGGTGGTATATACTCTGGTACCTACTAGAAACAATTTCTTGAATAAGTGCAACATTTTAAAGCTTTAAACATGAAAATAGGTTCACTAAAAATTCCATGAACCCAAAAAATCCTTGTTTCCACTGAGCCAGATGAGTCTCGTGTTGTCGGTCAGGTCCTTATCCATAAAGAGTACAGGATAGGTCAAGCGTCAAACCTTCTGGCTCTTTTCTACCTCTTACAGATCTAGTGATCCATCAGGTGAATTAACACAGCCATATTTTAAATTGTGCTCCAGTAATTATTTTAAAATACAAGAGGTGTCTTCTTACATGGGTGTTATGACAGAGACCAGGCCCTCTATAGACTATCTCCTATACCATAGGCAAAGCAGTGGTGAAATAAATTAAAACCCACATGTTTCACAATGAAAAGTCAGAGTAAATAAATCCAGGGCTTGGCAGTTCCAGATGGATGAGTTACAGCAGAGCACTCATGGACCAGTCGCTGAACCCCAGTTTTAAGAATTGTGATGACCTATAGCTGTGGTCTGAATGTTTGTGTCTGCCCAAAATGCATATGTTGAAACCTAATTTCCTATGCAATAGTAGTAAGAGGTGAGACATTTAGAAGTTAGATCGTGAGGGCTCTGCCTTCATGATTAGGATTAGTGCCCATGTAAGACAGGCCCTAGACAGCTTATTTGTTCCCTCCATCACAGCAAGAAGGCATCATCTATGAAGCAGAGAACATGCTCCCAATAGACATGAAATCTGCTGGCATCTCGATCTTCAACTTCTAAGCCTCCAGAACTGTGAGCAACAGAACTCTGCTATTTATAAATTATCCAGTCTGAAGTGCTTTGTTACAGCAGCTCAAACAGACTATGATGGCTATCAGTCTATTAGATTGCATCTAAGTAGTATAACTGAGTCCAGACCACAGACATTTCACTGCCAATCTCTTTTTCTGCTGATGCTGTCTAGTTGTCCAAGAGACAATAGCTCTGTTTCCTCCTGCTGTTACCTGACTACTTGATATCTCTGATTCTCTCAGACCCTCCAAACTCAGAGTCATCCAGAAGTCAAGGCCATATGCACAGCTCAAGGCTCAGCAAAAATAGTCGTTTCTCACACCATGTTTGCTTTCCAAGTTAATCAAAGGGAATCTGCAGGCAAATACTATGGTAGTTTCCCAGTGAGACTAATAGTACAGGCTTTGGCAACAGATGTGGAGGGGAATCTTGATTCGATTCCTAGCTGTTTAGGTGACCTTAGGATAGTTAATGGATAACTCTATGCCTCAGTTTCCGTATCTGAAAAGTGGAGCTCACAGCTCCTTCATGAGATGGCACGTAGAATTGTTAATAAATGAATTCGTACATGAAAAACCACTCAGCCCAAGAGGTAGTGCAGAGTAAGCATTCAACAGATAATCCCTACTATTCTGATAGTGTAATTATTTTATTCATTTACTATTATCCAAATGTACAAATATGTTAGTGTGACAGGGAATAGAAGAATAAAACGAGAACATTGGAAAAAGGGAAGAATCTAGAAGCAAAGTGAGAAAGACCAAGGAATAAATACCTACCAGAAAACGAAGAATATTTAAGAGAGAAAGGCAGAGAGAGGAGAGAATGAGCCTTTGGCGTGGTAAATGGCTTATTCTTATCAGAATTTCTCCAAATCAGGGTCAGGCCACCAGCAACAGAATTTTCTGCACTCACTCAAGATGCAGATTCCTAAGTGCACACCACACTTACTGAGCCAAAAATCACTGGATGCTGAAAGCAAGGAATCTGCATGTTCACTCCACCCACTCATTAAATCTTATTAACAGATATGTCTGAAATACACTGCAAAACTCTGTGCTATAATTCTTAACAGAGGGTGCAGACTATAGTTGGAAATCAGAATATCCCTGGAAGTTTCCCGACCCTTGCTTCCAAATACAAATGATGACTCCCATTTCCTAGAACAATGGGTACCCCACAGTTTGTCCTGGCATCTGTTTGGTACCCAAGGTTCTAGATTTTGACCATAGTAAAGATGAAACCCAAAGGGAGAAAATAGAGAAGTCATTAATTAGAAGATATTCCATTGCAACATCTCTGTGTTACGAAGGCAGCAGCAGTGCCCTTGACAAGGAGCTGGGCAAAGAAAAAAGAAAAAAAAAAAAAAAAAAAACATAAGGAATAAGTAGAGAAAGGAGACAGGCTGAGAAATTTTCCAGTGGGATTGTGAGTATGTTTGCATGTAAAGCTGCGGTCCCCAACCCCTGGCGGCAGAATGGTACTGGTTCGTGTCCTGTTAGGAACTGGGCTGCACAGTAGGAAGTGAGTGGCGGGCAGCCAAGCAAAGCTTCGTCTATATTGACAGCTGCTCCCCATGACTCGCATCACTGCATAAGCTCCGCCTCCTGTCACAGCAGCCGCATTAGATTCTCAGAGGAGCACAAACCTAATGTAAACTGCACATGCGAGGGATCTAGGTTGTACTCCTTATGATAATCTAGTGCCTGACGAACTGAGGTGGAGCTGAGGCGGTGATGCTAGTGCTGGGGAGTGGCTGCAAATACAGATTATTATTAACAGAGATGTTTGACTGCACCATAAATGTAATGTGCTTGAATCATCCTGAGACCACCCTGCCCTCCAACCTGTCTGTCTTCCATGAAACCAGTCCCTGGTGCCAAAAAGATTGGGGACTGCTGATGTAATGAATACTTACAGCCAAAATTAAATACCTTGTAAATTAAGTAAAACAAAATAATCATTACTCTGCAGTTTTGTTTTAAAGGAAAACAGGCTTTATAAAGGTAGTGAAAGTTTATTTATACCAAATCAGCATTTAATCTCTCCCCTCCTATAAGAATGTGTATTTATTGTTTTCTCTTAATGTAAATTCTATGCAATGTGCTTTTATACATACCCACACACTATATGATTTTTTGAAATACAATCTTGAATTTAAAATAGTCATGGTTTTAAAGGCAAGCTAAAGTTTGCAATCACACATACACACAAAAACATTGGTTAGTTTGTTTTTACCAAATCAGAATGAAGCATTGTGTCTTATTAAACCCAAAATGAGCATCTTTCACACAATAACAATATCAGTCGTTCTCTGGTAGGAAAATTCCCAAGTTCACTTTATCACTGTATCACTCAGAGCCAAGCAGACATCAGTTCTCCGAACTGCTTTTGTTTCCTTGGCTTGTCCTTTACTTTGAACTTGGTAATTATCTTCTTTGACACAATGAAGTATAAAAAGACAGTCAAATCTATTGAGATGTTCCCTTAAGGCTTTCACCTTTAATAACATGCTTAGAAAGGTCTTCCCCACCCCTCCAATGCAGAGCCAACTCTATTTAATTTCAGAATGTCTTCTAGTTCTGTCTTCTTCCTTTTATTTCATGCTGTGTTCCACAAAAGCTCCCTGGGAGACAGTTTTTCAATTCAGTACGAATCTAGAAACACAGCTGCTTTGGAGAATATTGTTAACTCCACATCTGCTTCTGGTCTGAGCAGATTTTGGAAGGGTCAACATGTTAAGGAAAATAGCCAGTCACCCTGTCAATCATCAAGCCTTTATGTAGCAGCTACTCTCCAGTTAACAGGAAGGCACTGGAAGGGATAACTGATTCAGTTTCTATGGGAGAGTAAAACAAAAATGCGTTAAATATATGTTTATAAAAATACATCTATTGTGGGTTGCATCGTGGCCTCCCAAAATACATATTTAAGTCCTGAACGCTGGTACCTATGAATGTTACCTTTTCTGGAAATAAGGTCTTTGCAGATGTAATCAATTTAAGACAAATCATGCTGGATTAAGGTGGGTCCTCAATCCGATAACTGATGTCTTTATAAGAGAAAGGAGAGGGAGATTTGGACGCTGAGTTATTGAGGGGACACGCAGAGGGAAGAAGGGAGGCCTTGTGAATATAGAGGCAGAGGCTGGAGTGATGCTGCCACTAGCCAGGGAATGCCAGGAGCCAACGGAAGCTGGAAACAGCAAGGAAGGATTCTTCCCTGCAGCCTTGGAAGGAGCATGGCCCTGACAATACCTTGATTTTGGATTTCTTGCCTTCAGAACCGTGGGACAGCAAATGTCTATTGATGTAAGCTACACTGTTTGCATCACTTTGCTATGGTAGTCCTAGGATACTAAGATAGCCTCCCTTGCTCCCATTTAACAATTGCCAAGAATTTTAAATGTTTCTAATGATGCATCTGAGTGCTCCAGGCTGAGCCACTACTAGGATTTGAGGCTTCTGCATCATCATGGCAAGGAAAATTCACACTGCCTAACCTTCACTGCTCCAGACACTTAACAAAGAAAGATTGAACATAAAAATGGAAAACTACAAAAATACATATGTGATCCAAAATACAAAATAAATAGTTCTCTGAATTAGAAATGGAATAAAACTCCCAAACAGCTAGAGATGTTAAAACCCCAGGTCTCTGGTCTCCAACTGGTGACTTCTGACCTGCAGAACTGGAGCAGAATAAATTTGTGTTGTTTGAGCCACTATATTTGTGGTGTTTCTTACAGTGGCTTTGGAATAGGAACACATCCAGAATTTATCAAAGGAGGCTGCACACAACTGCAAATGAACTCCAACCGGGATTGGCGCTCCTTGTGCCAAGGAGGAGAAGGAGACACAGGCACAATTTCAGCAAAGTCACTTTCTGGCTCTGAGGATGCAGTTTCCATATCCCCTACAGCTTCTGCAGCAATAATAATTCCCCATGGCTATTAAGATGCCTGGATTTAGAAAGGTAGCCTGGGAAGGACTCAGTCAACTGCAAAATCCACAGACAGAGTGAGCAGCACAGAAGAGAGAAATGAAAGAGAGATAAAAAAAAAAGCCAAAACAAAATAAATTCCTGTACAAAATATGTTTCAAACCCAAATTCTAAAACCACATGAAGAAATTTAATGCTAGGAAGACAGCCGACACAACCAGCAATCTAGATAGAAATCACTCCTGGTGACGTGCATTTTTATAGAACTTGACAGGCAAAAACTTTAAAATAAGTATGTTGAAATAGTTCAAAGTGTTCAAAACATTTTTTTTAAACAAAGGATACTAAAGCATAACCAATCAAGAATAAAATAACACAGTTAATATGAAACATACAACATACAAGATAAACTCAAATATGATCGGAGTTGAAAAGTAACTCTCAAAAAAGAACCTGCTACAAAATAGCAGAGTGGCACAGAAAGATGAAATCCCTTACCATAAATCAATCCCTAAGAGGAATATGCATGTATGTTTGCATATATGCATGCGTGGGTGCATACTCTCTAGTTTTAATTCTGCAGGAGCAAATAGAGCCTGAGATTGATTTTCCTGATAATAAACATCTTCCTTATACAATAACATATTGTTTACTTAAAAGAAGATATTGGATTTGGGAAGTTGTGGTCATGACAGATTCGAAATTTGAAGTTCGATCCTAACATGTGGCAAAGGAAAGCCTGGAATTTTTAAAAAATAATTTTTATTTTTTCCGTTTACAAAGTATAGGAGTTAAAAAGACAAAAATAAAAAAAATTCAGTTTTAATTAATAAAGGTACATAATAATCGTATATATTGATAAGGGTACATGTGAAGTTTTAATACAGGCATATATAATGTGTATTAGTCACATCAGAGTAATTGGGGAAAACCTGGAATTTTGAAAGTTAGAAGACAAGTCTCCTATTTTCCCTGCTTTCTGCTGTTCATCCCCTAGCGAGACAGTAAACCAATAGTACCCGAACTGCTGACTTAAAGGAAAGTACAATAGGGTTATAAGTGAAGAAACGAAAGGAAAGACCAATGTTTTTTTTTAAAAGTTGCATTCTGAAAATAGTATCCAGGCACACTAGTAATATGAATACAGAGATTCGTTCATTTAAAAGATTTATTTTTTTTCCAGACAGACAATTATGTCTTGGCTTCTCCTGAGAACCCAAAAAACAAATTATCTTGAGGAGAATTTCGTTTGCTGTGTTTTGCAGCTTAACGAGGCAGCAGTGCCGTCAACACGGAGTCCTGGCTCATCTCACAGGAGAATGTCCAGGACACAGTCTGAGAAATTAATTTTCTAATTCCGGCTCTGCCACCAGCTAATTTGGTTTCTTTGGATTGATGATGCCACATCTAAAAATGCTGGGATTAGACTAGATGTTCCCTCGCATCTCTTATCTCTTTCGGTTCTCTAATTTTTATGATTCTGCTTCACAGTGATATTAAAATAGTCTACATACCCGAAGTCTTCTTATGTATGATGTATAGGAGTGTGGATTGAGAAAGAAGGATATAGCAGAATTCTCCAAATAAACCATGATTAAAATAAGGGAGTTTTAATGTTCTCACTATACCATACAGTATATCCTCGGAAAAAGACAGAGGTATGTTTTCAGTTGTTATTAATGATTGTGTACCACACACCTGCAAGAAATTCTCAGAAACTACGGAAATATATTATAAACTACCTATTATTAGCTACATCAGGGAACAGGAAAGCGAGTGTTAGTTTGATTAAGTTTTAAATATTGTTCCATCGTTTCTCCTTAATCAATATAAATTGAAAACAGATTCATTTAGTTCACTTCAAGATGATAGTAATGGATTTGGAAGGCCAGTTCCAGGTCTCCCGGGTATTGAGCAAAAAACAAAGTATGCATGATCTGTCAATGACGCTGAGGCATATAATGAAACTGTGACTTCCTCTAAAAACTGAAGACATGTCCAGCTCTAAGGGCATGTAAACTTCAGAGGCCACATGTCACTGGGCACAAGGAACACAGGAGAAAAATCAGGAATGTTCTCCATAGTTTAAAAACAAATGAGAAGCAAAGAATGTTCAATAACTAAGAAGAAAATTGGTTAGTATTAGTAAACCAACTGTTGTCTTAAAGTTAAGTACAGTGTAATTACTGACTGAACGATGGGCATATGGATTTTCTTACATCTAATATTCAAATAAGACTGCTTTGCATAAATTAATTAAAATTATATTCACAGCCAAAATATATTTTTCATTTTTTTATTGTTGGGTAACAAATCACATCCCAAAAGTGACTTAAAGCAATAATAATAATTTGTTACTTATGTATCTGGAATTGACTAGAAGCATCTAGAAAGTTCTTGCTCAGGTTCTCTCCATGGCTGTAGGCAGATGCTGGTTGGCGCTGGAGTCATCTTGAAAGCTTCTTCACTCACACATCTGGTGCCAGAGTTGGGAAGACTTAGATCAGAGGTCCTGATCTTTTTAAACAGGGAGCCAGTTCACTGTCCCTCAGACTGTTGGAGGGCTGGACTATAGTTTAAAAAAAACTATGAACAAATTCCTGTGCACACTGCACATACCTTATTTTGAAGTAAAAAAACAAACGGGCAAAAACACCTGCATGTGACCCATGGGCTGTAGTTTGAGGATGCCTGAAGATGGTTGGGAACTAGAATGTCTGGGCTTTGTGGGCCTCCCTGTCTGCCTTCATGTGGTCTGCAAGTTGTGTCTCCACATGGCAACCTCAGCATAGCCAGACTCTTAGATGGTGGCCAAAGGTGCCCAGAGTGAATGTCACTAGAGAAACCATTAGAAGCAACATGGCCTTTCCTAACCTAGTCTCGAAAGTCATGCGGCAGCACTTCTGTCAAATTTCTTTCATGCTGGTAGTCCCAAAAGTCCACTCAAGTTCAAGGGAATAAGGATTTCCTCCTCTTTATAAGAGTGAGCATGTCAGACAGGAAATACTGTTATAGCCATTTTAGAAAATGTAGTCTTGGAATAAGACCCCAGTGGTTTTAAGACATCATTTTCTAGGCTATTGGGAGAAAATAAAGACTTTGGCATTGTATTAGCTTTCTCTGTTTGCCATGATGAATGGCCCCCCAAATCTTGCAGGTCCATAGTTAAAAGTCCAGATTGGGTCTCACTGGGCTAAGGTCAAGGTGTCGTCAGGGCTGTGCTCCTTTCTCGAAGCTCAAGAGGAGAAGAGGGTCCCTGTTCATTCAGATTGTAGTCAGAATTTAGTTCTTTGCAGTTGTGGGTGTGGGACTAAAATTCCGTTTGGTTGCTCACTACCGGCTGAGGTCCATTCCCAAGTTCTAGAAGACCCTGAACTCCTCGGCTCCTGGCTCATTTCCCCCATCTTTAAAACCAGCAGTGGTGAGTCACATTCCCACACACCTCTTCTCATCTGAGTTTCTTCCATTACATTCCCCCGACTGACTCCTGATGGAGAATATTCTCTGCTCTTAAGGGGCTCATGTGATTAGATTGAGCCCACCTTGAAAATCACGGGTAATGTCCCTGTCTCAAGCTCTGCAGCCTGAATCATGGTCAGTGGAGTACCTTTTGCCTTGTAGGGTAACATATTCTTGGGACTAGGACTTGAGCATCTCAGGGAGCCATAATCCTGCCTGCCACAGGCATAATTTATATGACTAAAGACAGACCATGGCAATGGAATTAAAGAAATTGATATTAAAATTCAATGGTTCTGGGGACTCCATGAAGTGTCTCCACATTCATTAAGCACATCTGTTTAAACAAGTGATTTCCCTTCTCACACATGGTCAGAAGAATACGATTACAAAGTGCATGCCCCTAGGCTCAAGAGTTCTTTCTCAGAGGAAAGACCTTCTCACTAAAATTTAATTAGCTTTATTTTATATGTGATTTTAATAAAAGTTACTTGGTTTTGAAGGCCAAACTAACCCAGCAGTGACAAATTAGAAGTGGCAAATGCCAATCAACCGTGACAAGTGACATCTGCGACAAAGAAGAAAGAAAAAAATATGTAACAACAAAAGTATAATCTCTATCCCACAATACACAAATGGCAGTCAAAAGTCATTTGTGGACAGATATTGTACTGGTTAGGACTATATGTCACTAAGAAATGACTAACTTATAATTCAGGATATTCTGTTTATGAATTTATAACATAGTGTAGAAACATTTTACGTTTCATAACAAAAGGCTAATTGAAAAGAAAAAATAAAGCTGTGGGCACATACAGTGTAGTGGACATGTTGGCACTTTGGGCCGTTCTCACCTTTCCTGCTGAGAAGGAAATGGACCATGAGTCCACCCTCCCTGGACATTTGTGTTTGCACTGTGGGATGTGTCATCCTGACTGAGCACATTATTGTCAGTCCTCCTGGGGCCAGCCTGTGGGCACAGAGAAGATGAAGAAGTTCCTCAAGAAAAGCCAAATGTCAAACACAAGCCTGAATCCTACGAGCATTGAGGGTTCAATCCCACTCCCTCCAGAGAACCCAGAACTTTCAGTCTTGGAGTCCCCTAGCATCCTTCCAAACCTTTCCTTTCCATTTGTTTATTTATTTATTTTGACCTAACCCAGTTGCAGTATATTTCTCTTCCTTGTGACCAAACAATTCATCACTAAGACAAATGGGCAAAATCTCAGTCATCTGAAAAACAATCCAGCTATCAAAAAGGATCGATTCTACAACGGCTCCAGGTGGCCGTCAAGTTTTGTAGTTTGTGAGTTTTACCAAAGTGTTTTGTGTTCAATATAAGTGTGTTTCAGTAAACTTTCCAAGCTTTGATTACAAGAATATGGTTTCCCACTTCAATAACAAGCTTTTCATAAAAGAGATTTTATTTCAAATATGACCCAATAATGGAATTTGATCAAAATGTGTTGAAGTACAGTGTTTTTCAAAGAACATCCTTATAATTGGTTTTAATATATCTCTACACACACCTTTTTGAAGTTGAGAAATTTAATCATTGTAGGAATTATAGATTTCACAGAATGCACCTATCATTTTTTTTGAACAAGAAATCTATATGTTTTGGAAAAAATAAATCACATTAGCATTATAGACAATAGGATTTATTCCTGGAAAAAAGTCATTAGTAAGATTAGATTTTCAGGATTTTGAAGTTTAGTGACTTTTATCAGTTAGGGTCAAGGCAGGTATACAGAGGCCACGCCAGGTAATTCAATACAGGGAAATTAACATGGGAGACCAGTAACAATAGTGTTGAAAGATTTGAACAGGCACACAAGGAACAGAGGCAAGCCAGAGACTAGCAACAACAGTTGGGATTGCATTGCACACAACATGTGGGCTGGAGAGACCATGAAGGAAGCCAGAGCTGACAGGTTGGAGCTAGAATCCTAAAGAAGACACAAGGACAGCTAAAGACCCCTCATGAAGTGGAGCAAAAGAGAGAGATACACCTGGCTTTTCCATTGGCCACTTTTAATTGGCAGCTGGTTGGCAACAGAGCCCAGGCAGGATAATTTGTATGAGTCAAACCCCTGCATACTGAGCAGGTCAGGGAAGAGCTGGAAAAGGTTCCAAGGACAAACAGGCCAATAGCCATCACAGTGATTGTGCAGATTTTTTACACCTAAGAAAAGATGCATTACAATATGTAGAGTGACACAGATAATGTCTTCCAGCACAGAACAGTATTCTAGCTAAAAATCATATATTAAAATAACTACTCAAAAAAGTCAGGCTTTGATATACTAATACAGAGACCTATAATATACAAGATCCAGAAGTCAAATAGAGAAATAAGCCAAAGACTGTACTTTATTGCCCTCTGGCATGTAGGTATAGAGCCAGGGCTTATATCCTGCCCTGTGAGCAAATATGATAATATAATACTTATTGCCATGATTATTATTGCCTATAATTATTGTATATTAATAATTATAACTGATATCAATCAAATATGATAGAAAGCATTATAATTACCTTCCAAAATCCACTCCACCCTCTTTCATTGTTTTACAGCCTTAGGATTTGATTGTTTGAGTCAGGATATGTCTAAGCCATTCAGGTTGATCCTATCAGTCTTATAACAGTTGGTTCATTCAAGTGTAGAATTCTAATGAAGAAAAAAATAAATAAATAAAAAGAAGTAAATATATATATATGTATATATATGTGTGTGTGTGTGTGTGTGTGTGTGTATATATATGTATATATAAAACAGTTGGTTGAGACATAGCAACCCAGGCATAAGCCAACTAACATATGATGACATTCGCTTGGCTACAGAACTTGTGTGGGAATGGTCCATTCAAATTTCATTCAATTATTGTGAAAATGAAGCTCTATCTCCCTACTCTTTGAGGTAAAAGAGCAATAGTGATGCCTCCATTCCTTCTTGTAGCTCTCCTGTGACCAGGAGAGGACTCACCATGGAAACAAAGTACACAGAGGGGATCAGAAACAACTGCACCACAGAAAAATGCATATGGAGCCCTGATCAAATCATCCCTGAATCCCATTACTTTCAAACATTTCAGATACGTAAGTCAGTAAATCCCCTAGATTCTTTAATCCTGTTAGAGGTTGTTGGTGGTTTTCATTTGTTTGAGTTACTTTTTGTTGTTGTTATTAATAGTAACCAAAAACACAATACTAGAGACGTTGCTACTTGCTTTACATGGGCTATCTCACTAAGTTCTGCCATAAGTCCTGGGAAGTAATTTTTTTTTTAATTTTTAATTTTAAATTATCATGGGTACGTAATAGTTGTATATCTTTACAGGGTACATATGATGTTTTGATGCAGACATACAATGTGAATTAATCAAATCAGAGTAATTGGGGTATCCATCACCTCAGGGATTTAATGTTTCTTTGTGTTAGGAACATTCCAATTCCACTCTTTTAGTTATTTTAAAGTATGTTCTAACTTATTGTTAATTATAGTCACTGTCTGGTGCTATCAAATATTGTTCAGTCTATTTCACTATCTAACTCCATTTTATATTTGAGGAAAGTGAGGAATGCAGAATGCCACTTGCTCGAATTCCCACAGTTTGTAAAGAATAGAGAGCTTGAATTTGGTCCATCACAATTTAGAGTCTGTGTTCTTAACCATGACATCACAGATTTCCTATACGTACCTTGCTGCACCAAAACATCTACTAACAGATAGCTCTGTTGGCCTTCAACTTCCAGAAAAATAATTAAAATAAATGACTTTATAAATCCCCAAACAGAAAACATGGGGACAAGTTAGAGAATGTTCGAATGTACACAATCGGACCAAGTAAAGCCTCAGATGTAATCAATTAGCAGCTTGTAGCAAAATAAATCATTCAAGGACATTGGGTATCCATGGACCACCTTGACCACACAGACTAAAATGTCAGATCTTAAGAAAGGAAGGTAAATAAAAGTGGTTATCACCAGGGAAGCCTATGTTGTTTTTAAAACTGGGGAAAAGTGTTGATTTTAACTTGAAAATGTGATTATAAAATTTAGAGTTTTCGAAGAGTATGATTCCTACATGCAAGGCTTCTAAATAGTTTTCAGTATATGTACTTAAAAGTTACTCCTACATAAAAGTTTTTGGCAAAAATATCATATATATTATTTATATGTACAAACATGCATACATACATACAATTCTACATATATGTGCATAAGTATATATACATGTATACTTCATGTGTGTTATATAATTATGTGATTGTATACATACATGAAGTATATGTTCAAATTATATGTATTACAAAGTTTGATGTACATATCAAACTTCGTTCTTCTCCTCTCGATACAAAAGAATAATATTTTCTTATAGTATTCTTTCTCACAGTCAAGTAAATGTAATACCTACTCCCTTGGGTCTTACTTATACCGTCCTGCCCACAAAAGCATCTGCAGGTGTCCATGGCACACATAGTCTTTTATAAAGCTAAATACAACATGAATCAACTAAATGGGCTAGATGTGTTCACATTCCCCAAATACTCCAAACTCTCTCTCCCTTAGGGGCCCCTAAGGATTCAAAACACGCCGTAGCATGGTTTGCATCAACATCACTATATCACCATGTTACCCCATGTGCATGCTTGTTGCTGGGAACTGCCAAATGCGCTGGAGAAGACAGGTCGTTGGCACCTTTCTATTAACAAAGTGCACCATCCCTTCGAAAAGGTCCCTGCCTGAGAAACCAGTTAGTAGATATTCTTGGTAGAATTTAATTTCTTTTTTCTTTTGACATGTTGTGGGCATGCAGACTCCATTGTGTGTCTACTTTCCCTAAATAGAAAGCACAAGGTCTACACTGAATCTTTCAAAAGAGAAAAAGGTAAAAGCTTCCAGTTTGTTCTTGATAAGCCTGGCTCTAAAAATAGGAAGCCGGGACAGAATGTTTTCTATTGATATTTCTTCTGTTTAAAAAAGCAGTAACATTTAAAACCATCTAAAGCCCCTAAAGCAACTATGAGTAAAATGAGGCCATTTCTGCCCACAGTAACTAGGATGTGTCCAAATTCCTATTTCCCACCACCAGCCAGTCCCAGGACAGAAGTAGCATCCTGAGAGTACATCACATCATCCTGTGAGTTAAAAAAGACTCAAAGGCCCTGCCTAAGACAGAAGCTTCATGGGTGAATTTTCTGTTTAGCAAACATGTCACTTGGACAAAAGTGAATCTTCAAAGAAATTGGATACAAGACAGATACGTTTTGATAAGATTTCCTGGGGAAAAGGTCAAGAAAAGCCTAGAACATGTAATTACCAAACGAAAAAGACATCTCAGGCTCCAAATGGAAGCTGGTGTCCGAGCAGAAGGAGTCAGGGCTTTGGAGTCAAGTGGACCTGATTTGACACCTGGGTTTGTTACCCATCCGTTGCTATGCAACATGAGTCAAATCTTTTAATAGTTCTTGCTATGCTTTGGTGTTCTCGGTTTTAAGATAGGACTAATATCTATCCCAAGGTATTATTAGAATAAGCTGAGAAAATAGTTTATAACATTTGGTTCTTCTAAATTCTTAGACAGTCTTGCTGGTTAATATTAAACCCAATCTCCAACACACACCCTCACTTCAGTTACCTCCTAACCTGTAAGCACAGAGCTATATCCTTAAGGCCAAAGGTACTAAGCCTCGCTTTCTTAATCTCTTCCTGTTGTTGACAAAACTTTAAAAATGGTGCCCAAGATTCCACACCCTAATCCCTGGAACCCGTGAATATGATGAGATGCCACTCTTCTCCGTCACTCTCATAGAGTGACTTTTATGCCATATGGTACAGTTGACTTTAAGATTGGGAGGTCTCGGGTTTTACCTGGGGCACCACATGGGTCCTTTTAAACAAAAAGCTCTCCCAGCTATTGGAGAAGGAAAAGTCAGGAAGATTTAAAGTGTGAGAAGGGCCCAACATAGCAATGCTGGTTGGAAGACAGAAGGGCACATGAAAAGGAATGTGAGTGGTCTGCAGAGCTGAGAGAAAGGGCTCCACCCATGGCAGCCAGTTGGTGAGAATAGGACCTCCGTTCTACGCAGTACACAGCAATAGAAAACCAATACAGTGGGGGGAGAGAGATGGGGGACAGAGAGAGAGAGAGAGAGAGAGACAGAGACAGAGACAGAGAGAGAGAGAGAGATGGGCAATGAATGAGCAAATGGAGCAAAAACAATCAACAAGAGTGAATTGGGGTAAACGGTATAAGAGACTTCCTTGTATTATTCTTGCAACTTTTCTGTAAATTTGAAATGATAGCAAACTAAAAACTTACAAATAATTAAAGCACAGTGTAAAATAAAACTCTTTGGCACCTGCGTAGCTGCCAGTGGATGATGTAAACTCATAAACCCTCCTTTAAAGCATAAAGAGACTGGTCTCGTCCGCCACGGGTGACCCTCAACAAGAGGACAAGTATCCCGTGACTGTGGTTACAAATTCTCGGGTTTATTCCAGACAGTGTGAGGTCAAAAGAAGGCTTCTCTTTTTAATTTTGTCATTAATATCTCTTAAAAAATGAAAAAAAAAGATCTCTGCTAGAATCTAATTATTGGAAGTTCATGACTTCTATCGTGGAGTTATGGGGCCATTAATCTGAGGATGCAGCAGGGTACTAATGCTGAGTATCCATGTATCCAGAAATGCATCATCATTCCCCTGGCATTGTCTAAAAATCCATTTCTGTGATGAAGAGATAATTTGTACACCACCACAAAGGAACGTTTTAGATACCAGCTTGTTGAATTTATAATGCAAAGTCTCAAAAATTAGTATAGGCACAATAATGTTAATAACTAAGTCATCCATCAGAGACATCGAATGGTCCTCCTAGATAAAGAACAGCAAACATGCATAAGCAGAATCTGTTTGCTATTGATTTCTCTGCTTTGCTCTTGCTAGAAAATACATTTGAGAGAGCCTAGAAATAAGTCACACTTTCCTCGCGTTATGTTTTAAAATATCCTCCAGGTCCATTTTCTGTATTTCCTCTGTCAATACTCTCACTTCTGCATTTTTCTTCTTTTTTTCCCTAATATATAGTTTTTATTTCAGAATATTATGGGGATACAGACGTTTTGGCTACATGAATTACTTTTGTACAGTTTGAGTCAAAGTTATAAGTGTGTTTATCACCCAGATAGTGTGCGTTGTACCCATTAAGTGTGAATTTACCCATTCCCTCTTCCCCCTCCCACCTGCTTGATTTCTGTTGTATTTTACTGCTATATATACACAAGTGTTGATCATTTAGTTCCAATTTAATAGTGAGTACATGTGGTGTTTTGTTTTGTTTTGTTTCCATTCTTGTGATACTTCACTTAGGAGGATGGTCTCCAGTTCTATGTAGGATGTTACAAAAGGTATTAGTTCACCATTTTTTTATGGCTAATACTTCATGGTATACATATACTACATTGTATTTATCCATTCATGTATTTATGGGCACTTGGATGTTTTCTATATCTTTGTGATTGTGACTTGTGCTGCTATAAACATTCATGTGCAAGTGTCTTTTTTATAAGATGTCTTTTTTATAAAATGTCTTTTTTTTCTTTGGGTAAATACAAAGTAGTGAGATTACTGGATCAAATGGTAGATATACTTCTAGTTCTTTGAGGTATCTCCATACTAGTTTCCATAGAGATTGAACTAGTTTGTAGTCCCACCAACAATTTGTCTTTCTCTCCACCTCTGTGCCAGCATCTGTGGTTTGGGGACTTTTTGATAAAATCCATTCTCACTGGAGTTAGGTGACATCTCATGGTGGTTTTGGCTTGCATTTCCCTGATAATTAGAGACATTGAGCATTTTTCATGTTTATTGGCCATTATCTTCTTTTGAAAAGCTTCTGTTCATGTCTTTTGCCCACTTTTTAATGGGGTTGTTTGATGTTTCCTTGCTGATTTGCTTGAGTTCTTTGTAGATGCTGGTTATTAGCCCTTTGTCAGATGTATAGCATGCAAATATTTTCTCCCATTCTGTACATTGTCTGTTTGCTCTATTGATTATTTCCTTGGATGTACAGAAAAGCCTTTTAATCAACTCCCATTTATTTATTTGCTGTGATTGCTTTTGGGGTCTTCGTAAATTCTTTGCCTAGGCCAAAAAAAGACCCCAAATAGACAAAGCAACCCTAAGCAAAAAGAACAAACCAGGAGGCATTAATTTAGCAGACTTCAAGCTATACTACAAGGCTATAGCAACCAAAACAGCATGGTACTGACATAGGTACAGAAACAAACACCAATGGATCAGAACAGAGAACCCAGACATAAAACCATCCTTATATTGCCATCTAATCTCTGACAAAGCAGACAAATGGGGAACATACAATGGGGAAAATGATTCCTATTAGATAAACAGTGCTAGGAATATTGGATAGCCACATGCAGAAGACTGAAACAGAACCAACATCTGTCACCCCTTACAAAAATTAATTCAGAGTGGATAACAGACTTAAACCTAAGACATGAAACTCTAAGAATTCTAGAAGAGGAGGTTGGAAAAGCTCTTATAGAGATGAGCTATGCATTTTTCATTAAGTTTCTTGGATTAACTTTTATCCCCATGCCTCATGTCAGTAGTACCCTAAGATATTTTGACATTGATTATCAACATCAATTTCAGTTTGATGCCATCTGTTATGCACTGTGGGACTTGAGCTTGTCTTTTCTTTCTCTGTCTCTCTTTTTTTTTCCCTAAGCTCATTTGAATTTCTGTATCTCCTGACGGATAGAAACACCATGATACTACAAAGCATTTTCAAACAGAAGAAAATAAGACTTTATTTGAGCTCCACCCTCTTCTGTGCATGGAAAACCATTTCCTTTGCTTACAATAACTCACTGTGGCTAACGAACTAAACCCAGAGGCTCACTGAATCGCCATCGGCTCTCTTTAGGGCTGCAGCATGAGATATGCAGCCAAAGCCGCAGTCTTTCTCTCAAGAGAGGGATTTCTACTTTTGGACAATGATAATGATTTCTTAGAAAATAGTTCCCTGTGTGGATATGAATCTGCATCTCTATAATGTCTAATCATCATTCTTTGTTTGGACTTTTATGTCCACATGGATTAAAATTATTCCCTCTTCCAAATGAAAGTTCTTCTAATATATGAGGACACCCCTGTTCCCTCCCAGTTCCCAAATCCTCTCTTTTCTAGGTGAAGTATGCCAGAATTTTCACAAGCCCTATCTGTGAGCACCTCACACCTGGTTATCCTTTTCCAGATCAGCTCCAATTTTTGAGCACACTATATATACATACACATATATGTACATATACATAGATATATATACACACTATGTGTATATATATACACACAGATATGCATATATACAAACACCAAATACACATATATAATATATATATACACATATATACTCACACATATATATGTTTTGTGTGTGTGTGTGTGTATATATGTATATATATATATATAGAGAGAGAGAGAGAGAGTAGCCTAATGTTATAGAGTACAACAAAACTCCTGAAAATGAAACAGAGCTATCATTATCTTGCCAATTATTATTTTTTCTTTGCTGTGATCTAGCTTTCTGCATACACTATAAAAATCAGCCAAGCATATGCTTCTGTCTTTATATCATGTTAATGGATGATTGTGTGTTTGCGTAGTTTGGGAGGTGGTGTCATTATTTCTATTAAAGTGTTATTTTGTCTCTATTCAAATGCCAGCAGAGAAATGTTCAGATTCTGTGTTTTAACTGAAGTAACTGATATTCTATGATTACTAATTTTATAGTTACTCAATTTTTTCAGATGTTTATATGAAACCATTGCTTTGTGGTAAAAGGACA
Organism: Mirza zaza; assembly: GCA_008750895.1. Classification (NCBI taxonomy): domain Eukaryota; kingdom Metazoa; phylum Chordata; class Mammalia; order Primates; family Cheirogaleidae; genus Mirza; species Mirza zaza. Next base: position 175,954 of record VSMD01093546.1, read on the forward strand.
CACTCATAGAGTGTATTTCATTTAACTGTCGATCCATTCATATGGTAATACAAGTACACTTAATTTTACTTATTCTCTTAAAGAAACAACCATCTTAAAAATAAAATGGGCCTATCAGCTCTCAAACATGCAGCAGTTTAATAGGTGGTCCCAGTCACAGGCAAAATAAATGGCATCTAAATCATAAAAAGTTAAAATTTAGCCATATTCTTGGGCCAATTAGCAGGTTGAAATATTGTTGGTGTTCTCACAGCACTTAGACTGCAATTCTAAGAAAGATGTGCTATTTTATTACAACTAATAGGCCTAGAGTTCTTCTGGGCTTTCAAGTCTCAGGGCAGCCTAAGACCCTGGTCATTTCCTATGATGCTACTACATGAAGCAAAGCAAATCACAGTATTAAAAGGTACAAAGAGGCCGGGTGCGGTGGCTCACGCCTGTAATCCTAGCACTCTGGGAGGCCGAGGCGGGCGGATAGCTCGAGGTCAGGAGTTCAAAACCAGCCTGAGCGAGACCCCGTCTCTACCAAAAATAGAAAGAAATTAATTGAGCAACTAAAAATATATGTACAAAAAATTAGCCGGGCATGGTGACACATGCCTGTAGTCTTAGCTACTCGGGAGGCTGAGGCAGCCGGATTGCTTTAGCCCAGGAGTTTGAGGTTGCTGTGAGCGAGGCTGACGCCACAGCACTCACTCTAGCCTGGGCAACAAAGCGAGACTCTGTCTTAAAAAAAAAAAAAAGGTACAAAGGATAAGTGATAAATATAGCCAATGAGGTTGAGTTCCAGGAATTCATTTCTGATATTGCTGCTCATAATTCACAGAAATGAGCTCTTGGTAATAAGGTCAATAAGATATAATCACTAGAAAATCCATAGAATCCGTAAAGCAATGTGGACAGTCACTCGTCTTATTTCCAAACTCATGAGTGAGTAAGGATTCCACAATGGGAAGGAACATTTTCTATTTGTGATCATGGATGCTGTGACATAAAAGTTTCACTTAGACTCTGGATGAGAGATTCTTTATTTATCATCTTGATTAGTTATCTATGTGTTTCTCCAAGATTCAATTGCTAGAGGAAGATGACATAACACACTCCTAATGATCCATTTCTTCCCCAATAGCTGAGATGGGGTTTGGGGAAAAGATTCATTTCCAGGGAAAAGAAAAGAAGGCAGGTGACCAGGCCTATTTCCTTATGAAAATGATAGCTGGGCATATGGAGAAATATACTAATGAAATTTAAGGAGAGAGGAGTCCCTATCTTTGCAATGCTTTAAGCATAATGTCCCAGATTTAAGATTATTTTTGATAAACCATTCATCTATAGATTTATGAGGCATGGCTCTCATCCATTTCTCTGAGGTATAAAATGACCATATTTCATGACTTAAATGCTCTGTGTTGTCTCAGGGGACCCAAGTATTTCTGTTAGAGAACTAGTCTATTATTCTGGGTCAGGGAGTACATGTCTGATGTCAGAAGAAAGGATGTGATATCCACACAGGAAGTCCTAAACGTCTCTACTTGCTTTATACAGGTATCTTGCGTGTCTAGGATAGATCCTTTAAAACATTAATAAATCTTGAATCTGGGAAAAAAAATACAAAAGAATAAGTGATGTCACCAACAAAGCTCCAATTTTCATGTTAAATAGCCAGTCTTGTGATTCTCTACCTATGAGTAACTTATTTAAACACAATAAAAATGTTTTATTTAGAAGGAGGATGTTATATGAATGCTTAATGCTCCCATATATGAAATTTGAGTGAGCAAAGAAAAATACCATATTGGTCTGGGAACCTTTGAATATTTTAGTCATCTTAAGATAAAGAGCCATAATTCCAGTTATCTATGGATAAATGCAGTGGTGACGTTCATGAAGTAGAATTGCAACTTTTAACTGAGTATGAGCTGATCTTACATTTTGGAAAAAATACACAATTTTGGTTCAAATGCCGTTATCCTTCCTCACATTCCGAATAAGAATGTTCATATATTTTGCAAAATAAGATGTAGGGTTGCCCTTGAATTTGTATTTAAAAATTGTGATATAATAAAGAAATATAAAAATAAATGTGCCTATCAGACACAGATGCTCTTAACCTACTCTGCACAATTAAAATCACCATTCCAACTAGTTCTGCGTATAAACTCCATTCATTTTCAGGATTGCTGTATTCTCCCTAACGTCTCTCTGCGGTTGTGACCAGCTGTTCATGTTACTTAAATGTTTGATAGGAAAACACCTGGAAATAAATGACCTCTACAGGGAAATATGTTGTGCCATTTGCCAAAAAAAAATGGAAAGGGAGCATGAATGGATACAAATGAACAACTTTGCTACCCCAATCTTTTTTAAAATAGCACCTTGAGGCACACATTTCATATATGTAAACAGTCTAAGTTTTATAGAAGTCTATTTCATAGGAACGCTATCATCAGCTTTATTGTTTTTATTTTTATCCAGTATGAATACTGTGGTTGACTTCAGCTGTTTTGTTTTTTCAATCCTTAGATCTAAAAGTATAGAAGGCTAATGAATTAAATCTGCAATACTTAGCATGTACTTGCAAAATATGCACTGTGGAGATTATAAAATTTGCCACTGAACACCTTGATTCCCAATACCAAAATGCTAACCACACCCTCTACATTCCTTCTTGGAGTCAACAATTCCAAACATAGAACATAAAAAGTGGAGACAGGCCAGATTGCAAAGGAAAACCATTCTGTGATACGTGTGCCTATAATGTCATGGCTCGTTCCAAGTGTGGTATGTAGCATTTTATGTTGACATCTACTATGAAACCAATATGCCATGATTTCACTCTTGTAAACAGCTGTGTGCACAAGTGTGTGCACACACACAGGATGTGTACACAAGTATAACTTGTGGAAAATGTCAAGGAGTGGACTTACCAGATTGCTAATGGTAGTTTCTTCTGGGGGTTGGAATTGGAAGTGGCAAAAAGCAGAAATTGCCTTTTTGCTCCACTGGCTTTTTCAATATGTTTCACATTTTAAAGGAACCAAAAACGAAAAATTAAAATGAAAATACCTGACTTTGCTACACATAGCCCTATAATGAAAGTTTTGCTTGTGAGTAGTAATCAAGCTACTATGCCTGGGCATAAGTTTCCACGGCCAATACCAAATGCTTTCTCATGTATCATTGCTCCAGCTCCCTGTGACAGCTCTTTACAGTTAATAGAACAGATATTCCCATTTTCGTTTTACTGACTAGTAGCAGTGAGCTTTAGACAAAATCCATTAACAGGCATGAACCATTTCATATGGAAATATAGTAGCAGGGAATTGTACCCAGGCCTTCAAAGCCAACCACATGGTTGCTCCTTCTAAATCCTGCCTCTTAAACAAAAATACCAACCTTACTGGAAGCATTTCACTCAGAAAAGGCTCAATGAGCACTAAAAGTATACCAGGGAACAAAAGGAAGTCAACAAATATTTCAAAAATCTTTCTGGAGAAGCCCCATGGATTAAAACAGAATAAACCCAGGTAATTATTTCTAGGGCCTAATACTGACCAAGCAAGTTTTTACAACATCAGTGTATTTCGAAAAGGCAGTCATTGCTGCCAACTTGAGTACTTTTATAAACTTCAGTGATCTAATCATTATTATTATTGTTATTATTAGCAGCTTCTTATTTCAGGTTAGGAATTATTTAAATGGTTTACTAGCTTTTTTTTTTTTTTTTTTTTTTTTTTTTTTTTTTTTTTTTGTAACTTATGCCTTTCAACCTGAGCATTCCTGGCTTTGCTCCTCAGTATTCTGGGAGGTTTTCAATCACACAGAGATTTATTATGTCTTCACTGTGTAATTATTCAACATGCAATTTTTGTTGTCTGTGACTATTCTGAAATATTCATAATGTGTTAATTGTTTTACCTGGATAACAGATCTTAGCAACAGCATATTCTGAGTAAGGTATTGCTCAAGTTTATTATATACCAAATTACATCTTGAGCACCAACTAGTATATGGCATGGTGGCACAGGTGCAAAATGCCCTAAGAATCTCTGGCTTCAGAGAAACAAAGCAAACAATAACATAGAAATTGAGTAATTATTTGTAATGTATCAGGTGCCAAAAAAAATACTGAAATACTAAAATGTCTACATATTCTTTGACATGCAGAAAAAAAAAGCAAGTAAGAAAATGAGCCATTGGTGTGCTCTCTCTGTACCAGGCACTGTGAATAAGCGTGAAACACAAAGGCATGCATTTTAATAAAACATCATCCCAGTCATCAAAAAATGCATAGCCAAATTGGAACCAAAGCCACCAAAAGAGCATTTCAGCATAGCAAGGTCATTGTTCTGAAAGGGATAAACCAGGATGCTTTGAATGTGAAATGCATGGTGGTCAGAAAGTGCTCTCCTGGAGGAGATGAAGCTTGAAGGATGAGTAGAGAATGGAAGGATGGGTAGAGGTTCGACAAATAGCATTGGTGAAGGAAGGCCATTCCCTAAATAAGCAAAATTTCCTCCAGGAAGGTTGTAGACATTTTTGCTGCCAGCACCAAGTTAAGAACACCTATTTCTTTAGACTCAATAATAAACAAATGAAAGAGTACTTTTAAAAAATTCAAGTTGATATATGGAAATGTTATCTTACTCTGAGTTTTAATAGGCAAGTACAAAACTCTTTGGTGATGACATTGCCTTAGGAGAGTTTGAAGAAAAACTAAGGCTGCAATCACAAGGAGAGCAGATTATAACCCCGTGGAGCCTGGGAGCCGAGGAACGAGAGATCTGAGAATGTTCTTTCTAAATCCAACATCTTACGCAAGGCTTGTGGCTTAAAGTTATCTAGTGAAGATTAGCAAAGTGGATCCAGTAATGAGCTTTCCCTACAAAATGAAGGATTTAATAGCAAGCTAAATTTCAAATAAAGCATATTTTATACACCAGAACTTTTTAAAAGTTTATTTCAGGTTGGAGAGTTCTATTTCTACATTATTGTAATTTAACCCTGCTATTTGAAGAACTAGATTTCAACAAATCCATATTCAGTAACACCATGCTGTTTTATAACTGTGGTAGCGATAAATGTCATTTCACAAATAGAGGATTTGAATATTATTTGTTCAACTGATTACCATTTTAATCTTCCTGAAATTCTTTTACTATATTGCAGGAAGTAAAAAAAAAGAAAAAAGAAAAAAAGCAGACTTTATCAATACAATCAATTCTAAGTTTAACTAGATTAATATCACTAGATTAATATTTATTATTAAAGTATTTTAATGCTCCTTTTAAAAGTTCACAGTCTCATGTTTGATGTTACAAAACAGCAAAAGGATATTACAAAAGTTGCTAACCAATATGGAAATTTAGTATATGATAAAGACTTTATGTCAAAGAAATAGAGAAAAGATTAATTCTTTTCAAAAAATGGTGTTGGGATAATTGCTTAGCAGTATAGAAAAAGATAAAATGAAAGCCCCTACACATATTAGAAGCATGGATGAATGCTCTATAAGCTAGGACTAGGAAAAGCTTTTCATAAATAGGACTCAAAATCTAGAAAAAAAACTGAGAAAAGATCAATAAATTTGACCATGTAAAAAAAAATCATATGATAAAAATGCCAGAGTAAATAAAAAGACAAGTGGAAAGCCAGGAAAATATTTGCAACTTATATTAGGCCAATGGGTTAATATGCCTAATACATAAAAAGCCATAGAGACCATTCTAAGGGAAGAATGAGCACAAAGAGTTCACAGGAAGACTAATGCAAATGGCCCTTAAAAATAGAGAAATGTTCAACATTAATTGAAATAAGAGAAACACTAATTTAAAATACTTTGAAATATTATTCATCACCTATTGAGGCGGGTGTGGTTGACCACTTACCTGGCTAAGATGATTTGAAGAAACATTGTTGATAGGAATGAAACTGTTGATGACATGAAATATCCATAGGAATGAACAACATTCCATTATAGAGGGAAATCCAACAATACATAATATAATTGCATCGACATTTAATTTGGGGGGTTTGACCTCAGTAGTGGGATAAAATTAGCTCTCTACAAAATGCTGCTGTGTTCTCACCTAACAAAGCATAGCAGCTAATGTGAAGGGATCAGACTGTTCTAAGTATCTTAATCCCAAAGAGGCAAAAGCAAAGTGAAAGAGATAAACCTGAGTGATTGCTTAACAACCCAGAAAATATTTACTTCCAGAGATTTTAAAACACAGCAATGTGACGAGTGACATATGTCCTAGGGTAAAACCAAAATTAAGAAATTTTAAGTCATTTTGAGAAATGCCAGTTGCAATAGGATTGCTACTTTTAATCTAAAACTATTATATATATCTACGAATGCACATAGACTCATACACACATGGTAGAATTAAGGAAATAAGGAATGATATTAATCAAGATTTGATTTTAAAATATATACAAATATTAAATCAAAGAAGTTAAAACCTTATAATTCTAAATTTAAATTAGAAATACTAGTATGAACATGATTTTTTTCTCTGAAACAAGCAAAAACAAAAACATATCCCTTGCTATATCTATTGAAAAAGCCTGGAAATAGTTATCCAGACTCGAAACAGTGAGCCCCAAGTGCTCAAATGTTTTAATCTAAGTACCATTTCCCACCAAAGTGAACAAAGACACTTGGAATAAATCGCTAGTTCTGGATTTGAGGCAAGAAATCCACAAAATTACTCTGTAGCATTTTACATCCGAAGTCAAACATGCTCTCAAAGATGGCACAATTTGGCATCAAAAAGAATAAAAAACTGCAATGGATGAAAACATACAAAGTGTTCAATTTAAAAACTTGTAGTGATTTAAAAATTCAATTGTTATTTTAGCAGGATGCTAAGGAATTATTGTATTCTGAAAAATAGTAAATAAAGGCAAAGTATGTAATATTTTTATGCCTTTCCTTAGTTCCCTTAGTGTAATCAAACAACTGATAAGATTAAAATATATAATATATAATCCAATTATTAACATAGAAGGAATAATTAAATTAAGCTATTTTTCCCTTGATAAAAATATCGGTTCTAGGCAATGTTCAGCAATAACTAATATAATGTTACATAAAAAGTGATGGAAGCCAGGTGCAGAGGCTCATGCCTGTAATCCCAGAATTTTCGGTGGCCGAAGTGGGAAGATCACTTGAGATTAGGAGTTTGAGGCCAGCCTGGGCAACATAGTGAGACCCTGTTTCTACAAAAAATTTACAAAATATCTGGGTATGGCAGCACATACTTCTAGTCCAATCTACTCAGGAAGGAGGCTGAGGCAGGAGGATCACTTTGCTGGAGCCCAGGAGTTGAAGGCTGCAGTGAGCTGTGATCGCACCATTGCACTCCAGCCTGAGTGACGGAGGGAGATCCTGTCACTTAAAATTTTTTTAAAAAATAGAAAAAAAGTAATGGAGAGGTTTATAATGGATGGATCAAGCTGATATCACTTGAACTAATTTGTCGCATTTAAAATCATAAAAGAAAGGCAGCAGCCGGGCCGTAGCTGAAGCCTGTAATCCTAGCTCTCTGGGAGGCCGAGGTGGGCGGATCGTTTGAGCTCAAGAGTTCGGGACCAGCCTGAGCAAGAGCGAGACCCCATCTCTACTATAAATAGAAAGAAATTAATTGGCCAACTAAAATATATATAGAAAAAATTTACCCGGGCATGGTGGCACATGCCTGTAGTCCCACCTACTTGGGAGGCTGAGGCAGGAGGATCGCTTGAGTCCAGGAGTTTGAGGTTGCTGTGAGCTAGGCTGACGCCACGGCACTCACTCTAGCTGACAACAAAGTGAAACTCTGTCTCAAAAAAAAAAAAGCAGCCAGACATTAATTGTCCCTTGCTGTGCTGCTACCCATGGGATGTCCTTGCCAAAACACTGATCCTAAATCTTGTCAAGCCTTTAGATTTAGATCTACAGCTTATATAACACAGAGAGAAGAGGAAAACATGCTAAATAAAACCAAGAGATTGCAATCACTAAAACTCGGCATGTGAAAATTTCCTCGGGACCAAGAGTCTTGATTCCTTAACAAACAAATTACAGAAAGAAAAAATAAGTATTGAGTACCTATAGATTAACACAGACTCAAAGACATATCAGCCAAATGCAATGAATTATCTTATTTGAATTTTGATTTAAGACATAGTATATATGCATATATTTATGCATACATATGTGATAGCTGTATACACAGTTATAGCCCAAGGAGATTACTGCATACCAGATGTTAGTGATATTGCAGGAAAGAAGACAGGCCCTGGCCCAAGAAGAGTTTGAGAATGAGGCTTTTGCTACCTACTGAGTTAATCTTCCAACTCGTCCTCCACCATAGCCTTTATAAGCACCTTCTAGATTTTTGCTGCCCATTATGTTATCCATTAGCTACATGCAGCTATGAACCTCATGCAATGTAGCTAGTGTGACTGAGAAAGCATAATTTTAATTTTATTTTAATTAATTTAAATTCAAAGACCAATACTCATTTATGTTATTGAAAGTATTTTAAGTATAATTGGAACAACTTGAGTATATGAATCTACTTTTCAACTGTGAAGTTTATGAAACTTTAATAAAGATCAAGTAATTCCAATGAAAATTTAGTGCCCAAATTAAGATGTGCTATAATTATGAAATAGACACTAGATTTTGAAGACTAAGAAATAAATTACATAAAATCGCTCATTTAGTGTTTTCGTATTGATTACATAGTTAAATTTTAATTTGTATATACCAGCTAAATATTAAATTAATTCACTTTTATTAAAGTGAATTATTAAAGTGAATTAAAGTGGTTTTATTAAATTAATTCACTTTTTCACTATATTAATGTTGCTATCATAAATGTTAAAAGTCATTACTGTATGTTTGGACCGTTTTTCTTTTTTCCCAGTATTTATTGAGTGTTTATTAATACATGCTAGGCTCCGTTTAAAGAAGGAGAGCACACAGTTCCTACCCTTAAGGAGCTTAAAGTGTAGTGAGAGAGACATTTAAATGAACAATTACCATGCACTCTGATGAATGCTAGAGCAGCACTGTCCAACAGAGATATAATGCAAGACATACCATACTTTTAAAATTTGAGTTGCTATTAATATATGAGACTCGAATGGTACAGTATCTTGTCCCCAAAGACGCTGCTGACCTCCAGGACCATGCTGCTATCACTTTGCCAGCACCCCTTGACTCTGCTTGAAGTCCTAGGCGTACATGTGACCCATGTTGCCCTATTCATGCTGAGTTGTCTCAGGACAGGTTCAAAATAATGGCGAAAAGCCCTTCTCTTATGATTTTGCTAGATGGCTAGATTTGGGAACCATTGCAAACCTTACAACTCGACTCCTTTGGAGAACACATTTAACAATTCTATCGCTCAGAACACCCCATCGAGAAGGAAAGAGTTGATGAGAAGCTCTCGCAGGTCCCACCCAGCAATCACCCTGTGTGCAGCTGCCTTCAGTCTTTTCGCAACTGGAGAGTCAGAACTGGCAGCCGGTCAAGGCAGCTCTCAGAATGGGTTCTCTCCAACTCAGCTGAGAACCATGAAATGACAGGTGGGGGCTGTTACGAAGCAAGGGAGAAACAGCGGCACTTAGACAAACTACGATGGTGGAAGAACTTTTGAAGATGAATGCAATCCCCTGTGAAGAAGAGCTCGTACAATTAGTCATGTTAAATTGCCAAGGTACATTCTCAGCGTGAGCCACAGCTGCCCCATCTCAGCGCCAGGGAATGTTATTTTTACTCTTACAGTTACAGCAAGACTCTAATTACTGAAACTGCCGATGTCATCTTAATTACAGTTTTATTTAATGTTCACATTGGGCACTGCTGTATGATGTGGAATTTTTTTTAAGTAAAAGATGGCATAGAGGTAGGGGGGGAAACTTAGCTCCCAACATGGTCAGCTCCTTTCAGGGTAGGGGGAGCATACATTTAAGAGAAGTTGGCGAAGGATCCCACTGCACAGGGAATGTTTTGGGAACTTCAATTTGTCATTCGTTGTTTAAAAGGTAAACAAATAGCACATTTTAAAAACATTAAGTTCATGCTTTTCCAGGCATTCATTATAGGAAATAAGAATCATTCATACTTGTACTTCTCAGTAGATAGAAACCTATCAGAAACACAACCAAGTTGTGGGGGAAAGTTCTTACATGTTCTTCTAACGACTTGCACATTTCTTGAATGCCCACTGTGTGACTGAGCCAGGACAACTGCAGGAGTTTGCAATTTCATTTTGGGAATAAGTGACATAGACATACATAAACTATACATTCACAGCTGGGCGCTAAAGTCACTGAAATGGTATGAGTGACCAGTGGGATTCTTACCACTAGTCACTCACACTATTTCTTGTTTTGTGGTTCATCAAAACAAGATTTCTTACTGCGATGCAAATCGTAAAAAGTTCAGTATGGAAACCACCTTAGAGAGTACCTCTTTCATCTCCTTCATTCTACCGGCAATTAGAGTGAGGAATACAGAGATCAGTGCACAAATGGCACGGTAGATTAGCGACAGAGCTGACATTGTAACCCAGGGGCTCTGAGCATCACTGCTGTGCAGGTCAAATCTTGAGCAGCGTTCAGGAGAGAAAACGTGTGTGCGTGTTTGTGTGTGACAGAGGTGACAAGTACAGCACAGCCATAGGCCAATATTATCCCCAACACGCCCCAAAACAGAAGCAAGTGTACCTGTCATGATTTGTTATGGAAATCGAGGAGAACAACACAGAGGATGGAAGAAAACTTAGAAAATTAGAATGATGAGAGAAGTGTGCTGTGAATAACTTCTGAAGAACTACCTTGCTGAATTTCAAGAGACAGTCAAGCCATTTGAAGATTACCCCCCCAAAAAAGAAAGTGCTTCACATGATCAAAACTCATTTTGTTGATAAATCTGGCTTCTGCAAGGAGGACAGATTAAAGGTGGGAAAAGCTGGAGCAGGAAGAAAGGCGGAAATAGGGCTGTCGCCGTGAGCTAGATGTATGATTGGAAAACAGAAATCATATAAGGATTTTCATGGAAAAAATAAATAAGCAAGTCTGGAGATTTGACTTGATGTGCAGGAATGAAGAACTATTTTGAAAAATCTAGGCAGGCAAGTTTGTAAGTCCAATAATATGTTGGCAGTGGAAATTTGATTTTTGGAAGAAGAAAATAAACTCTATTTTTAATAAACTTTATTTCAGATGGCTGTAGGTCTCCCAGGTGGGGATATAACATAAAGAAGGAGAAGAAAAATGCAGTTATAACATGAATAGTCGGGGCCAGACACAGAAACACGAGAGGGAGATTGCCATATTTTGAATATAAAAATGATCTTCAAATACCCAGTAAAAGTATAGACTGTAAAAAGTGTAACTTACTCAAATAGGAAAAAAGTTATTTTGGTACAAATTTATTTTACACTGGTAGCTTTTAAAAATTGGAGAATAATAAGAGCCTTTCCTACGCTAATCTAGTACTAAGGAATCATCCTGAAGATTATCAGAAATCTCCTGTAGCTCCATGAGGTTAATGTGACTCGTTATGGGACATAAAGCTGCTTTAGCGTCAGGCTTATTGCAGAAGGCAGCTTGAAGAGACATATTTGCCCTGCGTAAGCCTTTAAAAACTTATAAAAATAGCATGTGCATCTCATCTGGCTCTACTGAAATAACATCCCTGAAAAGAACAAGCATTTCAACAAGCCCGCAAAACAAATGCCTCCCCAGAGATCAGGCCACTCTTTGTAGAGAAGACTTTTTGTCAAAGCTCTTGGGGAGTTTTATAGAGAACCAGATGGGGCAAATTTTTCCTTTTATTGCCTTCACCTCTAATTGATGGGTATCTGGAGAGAGCCTGACTCATAAAGTGCACGAAGCCATCTTCATCTGCACTCTTTTAAGTTCTTTTCAGGAGGCTTATTTTCAGGAAGTCTACTCCATTGACAAGAGTGGCACCAATGCAATTAAAATGAACAAAATCGCTTTGCAAATCACCACCTCTAATTTCTACAATGAGCCTCCTCTTAAAATCCATGAAGGGCTTTATGGCTGTCTACTTTCCTCTATGGGATTCAAAGTGCTAAACATTCATGAAAGTTTAGATAAAATAAAGATAAATCCAACACTTAGTATCAATGCATGAAACTACTCTTAAGATTTAATAATCTTTGCCCCCCAAATCCTACCTTTGGGGTTAAACAATGTCTACTTCAATCTACCTCCTCTCTATTACTGGACAGAGTTGCCTGATTTGGACAACTTCGTCCCTGTTGTTCAAGTCTACCCTTAAAGGAGGTATAAATAATTACCAAGGAAACTTACAAGGTAATATAGGAATGCATACATATAGCAGATACTGTCTGCTCAGCTCACGGCCCCATGGCACTTACCACTGCAATGCATGGCAAAGGTATTCTATTGATTCTGCCTGAGAAATTGCTCTCAGCTCCTGCACAGAAGACCAAATGAAAGTGCTGGTGAAAAAGGATGAAAAGGATTTGGAGGATAAATATTTCACCTCTATTGTCTCTAGGATTGATAATTCTGAGGTCTTTCACTGAATCTTAGAGGTTCCCAACAGGACTCAGCTTCTACAGCCTAGTGGCAGGTCACTCCATAAACACAACCTTGATTGGCTTCCCACCTTTCCCGCCACACTTCCTCTTAAACCTATCAATACTTCCTGGAGTTACCTCCCAAATAAATTACTTGCATTTAAAGTCTGCTTTGTGGTAAACTAAAATAGGTTAGTACCAACGTAAGGGAAGTAAAGGCAGGGAACGAACAAACAGATCAGGGAATACAGAGTCTGCCTCATTCCTGTTCATTCCTCTGATAATGGAATTTTGAATACGTAGAAAGCAATCTAGCATGTTCTAGGGGATTAATTAGAATATGTGCTTTCCTGTGAACTTTCCCCCTGTCTCCAAAGATGATCCTTGTGGACACAGCTGGGATGCTATGCAATGTATTTCCTCCATCCATCCCTTCCTTTTGTCCAGCTGTCATCAAAAGTAGGCCATGAGTGTGTTCTCATACCGGTCAAAGCCACATGTTTTGCATGATAGTAGGAAACATTGTCTTTGGGACACAGTATAAAGTTCAGGTTTGATCCCCAGGTCATTCACATCTTCTCTGAACCTGCCTTGTTCTACTTGCATAGAAACTCATCTACAAGCGAGAGAATTAGAAATCAGAAAGTTTACATTAACTGCCATTTTATAATGGCATACATCAAGTGAAATTTATGTAAAGTCTAGGTCGATACTCTTTACAAGTATTGAAGCAAACACTTTCACAATCTACAAACTTCATCAGAAGTTAACATGCAACTGGACATCTCTCTATGCCACATTATTCCTTAGACAGGTAAGGGTTTTGAGCATTGTGTGTCATCACCTTGTGGAGACTTCCAAGAAAACGAAACTGCCTTGTAGTTGCTCATCAACAGAATAGACAGTGGGCTGGTTTCAGTCGTAATGCCTGATTATGTCTATGCCAGTCCCTCAACAACAGACATAGGTCCTCCCAGCTACAACTTCCTCTAACTCTTTCCCCTCTGGCTGAACTTCACAATCAAAGTAAAATTTATCTGTTTAATGTAATACCTCCTTCGCTCAATTCATTTATCAATGTTTGGCTGATTTCTTTCCAAGCAGCAGATATTTAGGCATAAATATTTTCTCTTCCATATGTAATATGTAGCCCTGGGTAACTTTCATCAGGGATGGCATTAAGCTATGTGAAATGATGGACTGTTTTCCTTCACTTTACCTTCCTCCAGGTAAACTACTCTGTAGATTAGCAACTGGTTTTCCTTGATTTATTTTTGAAGGTTACTCCATATTCCTTTACACAGTACTTTTCCATGAATTATGCATGCTGTTGAAGTCCAACACCCAGCAAAGGCGGGAGACCATAATTTCTTCTCGTGTAATTTACATTATACCACCATAAATGACTTAAGCTTCTAAATTTTTCATTCAGAAGATACAGCCTGATACTCAAATGGGAGGTTTTGGAGCCAACTGATAATACTGCAGTTGAGTACCATTAATTTTATTTTGTGTTTGATATTTCCATACGTTTTAATTATAACCGTTATGCGCATACTGAAACATAAACATATGAAACTTACATTGATCCCAAATGTAAAATATCTGAAATATGAGAATTCGCTGTTTCTTTTTTACCTGAGGTAATAAGATGCATTGGGAATCAAAAACAAAAGAGATGAGGATGGGAAGAAAAGATAAAAAGAACCTACATGCTAGTTTTATTCATCATAAGTTGTCTTGGTTTGTTTCTCGAGCCTCCCTAAATATCAATATTGTTTAACATTTTTTTCCTTTTATTGCCTCGATAAACTGTGTTTTAATCTGTACCTGTTGTTCTCCGTGTTCCTCTGCTGTCCATAGAATTTTCTCCTTTAGTTTTGAAAATCATTACCTAAAATAACATGAGGACCCCGGGGATCTACAAACCTGTGGATCTCAAGGTGTAATCGTCTGACCAGCAGAATTAGCATCACCCAGTCCCCATCCCAGGTTTACTGAATCAGAACATCTAAGGTTAAGGCCCAACAGTCTGTTGTAATCTGTCCTCCTTGGGATGCTTCCCAAACCTCCTTGCCAGAGGTACCTGCTATGCATGACGTCACACCATCTTGACAGCATCAGTCTGTTCGCTGGATAACCACTTCCACCAGTGTCATCTGCCAACGCCTGGTCTCAGTGACACCTTTAAAGATCAACTTCCTCCTCATAGTCCCACAACCTAATGTGTGGGTACAAGGGAGGTTAATGCCCCTCTGGGTAGCCTTTGACCAGCGGGAATGTGAACCTACAGACAAATGTACCTGCCACCACCACTTGGGTGGAAATGATGAGAAACCTTCTAAGTATCTCCCCATAAAGTGATGGCCAACTCAAAAGCAGAACTTTTTCTGGTCTACCCTCCTCCCCTGTCTCACACCCCTTTGTCTGTTACTCTTCTTCCCTGAGATCACTTCCCAAGATAAATTGCTGCATATAAGCAGAGTGGAAGAAATTTAGCTTAACGGGGGGCGGGGGGGGGGAACTATTTAATGGATAAAACTGCTGAATTTTATTCATACTGCTGTTTAGGCCCACTGGGAAGAAGTGGGCAAGCCTTCTGGAGAGAGGGAAGGGAATTCGGTGGTTTCAATCTGACATTGCAGGGGTTTGGGTTGGGTGTATTTTTGCTGGTTTTTTATTTCTCTTGAAGAGTGAGGTTTAAAGTGAGTGCTGTATTCTTCCATAAGGCAAATACAGGCGATGTAGGTCCAAGCACATTCAGTCTTCAGTAATTGCTAAAAATGCTTTTGCATCTATCTATAAAAAGAGGCTAATCTTTTCACAATTCAGCAGGGAGTAGGGGGTTGGTTTTGGTACTGGTATGGTATAATTTGTAACTCATTAGCTCCACGAAGCATTAATTTCCATACAAATATTTTTTGTTATGTGTTTTTGTATATGTGTATGCATGTTAGGAGACCCTATCCCCCCAAAAAATAAAAGTGAATTCCAGGAAAAATTAAGCTTAACCAGGAAGAGAGAAAAAACTGAAGCAAATCGTGCTATTTACTTAATGCATCACAAAAATGACTTCACCTAAGTGTGTTTTGTGCCTTATTTTCTAACATCTGTAGTATGATAATAATAATAAGCTTCTTAGAGGAGGAAATCTTTTTCTTTTCTGAAATGATGTTGCCCTCAATCATGAATATTGCTACAAAATTCATATTTACATTCTGTTTTATAAAGTTATTTTTTTAAAATACTTTTTCAAACCACACATCATGCAAATGTTTTGAAATCGTCACAATGAAAAGCATTATGTTCAAATCTATGAGATAGTTCCACTAAGGTAACATTCCATTACATATTTTGCTTTATCATTTCTTCTTTTTCATACTTACATGAATACATTTAAAAAACACACACCCTATCTCTGAAAGAATTATATTTAAATGACATATTTGGTTTAATATTATATTTAAGCGAAATAGTTGTATAAGATGCATTTTTTGGTCGTTCACTTATATGAAGACAAAGATGAGATTTTAAGTTTATGGGCAAAGAATAATTGTAGCATAATGAATTCTATATAAATTACGCATTTCCAGTAAGTCTACATTTTCTCCATTTTTTCAATGTTTTTCATGGAAGATATTCTACTTCTTATAATACATTCCTTAAATTATTGCAATTAGAGGGTTTCAGTTGCAATTATAAACTTGGAGGAAAATATGATTGATCATTTGAGAGTTTGAGTCTTGTTTTTTAAATTATGGTTTTTTTCTTAGAGGACTTCATCATTCATTTTTAATTGCAGTGATATTCTTTGAAGGCATCACCCAAAGATTATCAAATGTTCTTTCCCTAGTTTGTAGCCATTCAGGAAGTATTTGGAATTTTGACTGAGTCTGTCTAAACAGAGAAGTTATGAATCACTGCTGACCCTTAGGAAATAGATGAGGCTGGTTATAGAAAGGTTTATGAATATAGGGTTTAAAAATCACTTTCGTATTTGCCAGGATACAGAAATTTCTTTCAAGTCCAAATGGAGATGTCAGCATGACTCATATAATTTTTATAGATGTCAATTTGATGTAGAAGCCAAGTTGACATAGAAGCCAAGTTGACATAGAAGCCAAGTTGACATAGAACTCAGTTACTCACACATACACACATGCATGTGTGAGTACATATCTCTTATTTCCTATGAAAAACTATGAAAGTTTACTTTCATAACAAGACAAAGTCAAGTTCCTTTGTCACCACAGTGTTATAAAGTGAATCCTGTCGTTTTAGCAAATTTTATAGTATTTTTATAGCATTGTAGTGAAAGATACGGGCTTTGGTGCAACTATACCGTGGATACTACCCAGCTATTGAAAAGGCAGAGGCCGGGCGAGGTGACTCATGCCTGTAATCCCAGTACTCTGAGAGGCTGAGGCAGGTGAATCATGTCAGCTCAGGAGTTCCAGACCAGCTTGAGCAAGAGTGAGACTCCATCTCTACTAAAAATAGAAAAAAATTATCCGGGCATGGTGGCATGCACCTATAGTCCCAGCTATTCGGGAGGCTGAGGCAGGAGGATTGCTTGAGCCCAGGAGTTGGAGGTTGCTGTGAGCTAGGGTGACACCATGGCACTCTAGCCTGGGCAACAGTGTGAGACTCTGTCTCAAAAAAAAATTTTTTTTAAATTAGTTAAGTTTTTATTTTACTTCCCAAAATGTCATCCAAAAAGTCTGGATGACAAACTATAAGAAGAATAAGCCCATGAGGTAAACAAGAGATAAACAATATTTTTTTATTGTTGTGACTTGCTCACAGTCGCACAGATAGGGCACGGAGTATCAGAAAGTTGAGCCAGATCTTTGAAGAAGCATTGTGTGAGAATTTACAATCTCAAGAGCAGCTCACCATGTATGAGAAACATAGATGATGTTGTTCTCAGTATGCTTCGTCTAGCTAGAATATGGAAAGAGGAGAGAAAAAAAAATCAAATATAATATAGAAATTTTTAAGAGGTCCAAAATATCAAATTTTAAATTAAGGAACTCAGTGCAATGATACACAAAATAACATAATGCTTACTAAAAAAGGCTTAGGGGAACATTACCATTTGGAAGATTTCTGAACCACATTTTGGAAAAAAGGAGAAGACAGGTGTGTCCCCTCCTGAGATCTGGGCTGGAGCAGGGTGGCTTGGCAGGTAACTGCGTAGATAAATAAATTGGAACCAGCACATCTGTCAGAACCCGAAATGGCTAGAAAGTCAGGGGCTGGTGAGAGTTGAGTTTTAGATTATGAAGTAGAAGGATAGATTTTAAAAGTTACATTAGAAGTGCTAGGTCAAATGAAAGGATTACAACCTCTTAAACAGAAAAAAAGAAGAATGTGGTGCAATTTTCTCTACTTAAACATAATGTGCTATATACATTATATCTGACAGTAATTTATTCATCAGTGCATTTAACAAACATTTACTGGATATGTACAGTGTACCAGGAACTGTTCTATGCATTGAGGAGAGAACAATAAATAAGGCAAAGTCCCTGTCCTCGTGGAGGACTAATAGAGAAAACAAACAGTAATTTATTTAAATCTTAGACAATAATACAATATAGAAGTGCAATGAAGAAAAATGAAGGAGTAAAGATTAGAGCAACAGAGTACAACTTTAGATAAGGCAGCAAGGAGACAAGGCTATCACTTACATAGTTCATTTTTTATATATTAAAACATCTAATCCTCACAACAATTATATAAGGTAGGAATATAAGCTTAGCAACTTGTCCTGGGGCACACAATTAGCAAGTGGTGTCATTATTTCAAATTCAGACTGTGTGGCTCATGTCCAAGTTTCTAATCCTCATGTTCATACTGTTCCCTGACCTTGAGGAAGTGACTTTGAGCTAAGACCTGAATTAGAGAGCCAGCCATGTGACTATCTGAAGGATGTCCACTCCACAGAGGATGACACATCCAAAAGCCCTGATCAAGAGTATGCTTGGCATGTCCAAGAGACAGCAAAATTGTCCAAGGTGCCTGAAACTGAGATAGCCGAGTAGAAAATTGTAAGGAAAATGCAGTCATATCATTAAGCCATGGTGGTCCATTGACAGAAGAATAAATGGTAGAGGTCTGTGTATGAAAGCGGGATGATCAGTTAGCTTCACACCATCCAGGTGCCAGGTGGGTGATGCTAGCTCGGTTAAGGTATTGATAGTTGTGATAGTCTTTCTGACATATCAACTTGGCTAGGCTATAGTCCCTGGTTATTCAATCAAACACGAATCTTAGTGCTGCTATGAAGATATTTGGATAGATGTGGTTAAAGTTCATAATCTGTTGACTTTAAGTAATGAAGATCGTTCTTGATGAACTGGTAGGCCTGATTTAATCAGTTGAAGACCCCTTAAGATCATAGCTGAGGCTTCCTGAAGAAGAAAACAATTCCCCCACGGACAGCAGCTTCAGTTCTTCCCAATGGCCTGCCCTATAAATTTCCAATTTGCCTATTCAATCCCCACAATCACATAAACCAAATCCTTCCTTGCAATAAATCTTGTAATACATATTTCCTGTCATGTGGTAAGGGGGTAAACACTGTTCAGATTTGGAATGTATGTTGAAGGTGGCATTAAATATTGAATATGAATGAGTAAGGGAGAAAGACAGATGGGCTCTCTTTGTCAACAATATCACATTTTAATTCTTCTCCCATTGTTATTGTCAGAGAACAATGGAGTAGTCACTTTGGTAAGTTTTATGGGGTTTTACTGGGTTAATATTGTGAGCAAAAGGGTAGAAAGCACTCCACAGTCAGCAGTAATTATGGAATAAATCTAGCGTTTTTTGTGAGTGTACATATATATGTGCGTATATATGTGTACAT
Organism: Mirza zaza; assembly: GCA_008750895.1. NCBI lineage: Eukaryota > Metazoa > Chordata > Mammalia > Primates > Cheirogaleidae > Mirza > Mirza zaza. Next base: position 195,406 of record VSMD01093546.1, read on the forward strand.
ACAAAATATACTATATATATAATGTAGCTATATATTACACATATATACACAGAGATCAAGAAAAATATGTATTATTAATTGAATTCAAACTATGCAAGAGTATTTTCATTTTATACTTATATACTAAATATGAATAGGTTCTCTCTGGCTGGATTTGGGGTTCATTCCATTTAGTCAGTACTATTTCTTAAGTGCCTTTAGGGTCCAGACATGAAATGCTAAGAGAAAAACAGCAGTGGCTATGATGGCTTTGACTGTATTATTTTCCAAGTTTCCTATAATGAGTTGAATTACTTTTTAAACACATGAAATTGTTTTTAAGGACCATGTAATTTAACAGCAATTTCAAAAGAATAGTTGTTCTTTCTCGAGGTGGGAGCACAAAAAGTTAAGACCAAAATAATAATGACAAGCACCTGGCTCCATCCAAACTAAAACGAAGTCATCCTGAATCTGCTTCTATTATCCCAGGTGTGATTTTTCTCTGGTCTAAGTGCCTAACCAGTGACATTCAAACTTCCCTGCACATTGAGTCCTGCTGGTATTGGAGCAAGGTTTCTTGATTACATCTTCTTTTACAATGGCCTTGTGAGGCCTGTGGACAGATTTCCTCTGGCTGCAAGTCTTCCTGGAAGTGTTCTCCCACAGGATTTGCCTTTACAAGAGCTGCTTCGTGCATGGCAGAGAAAGAGAGCATGCGTTTGGCTCAAGCACCCACGCTGCTACCTTCTGTTTCCTGCTCAGAAGAGTAACGACAAGATACGTGTTCTGTCTTGGCTCTCCCATCACGAGTCCCCTCTGTGTTCTCAATTTCTGTCTATAGAAAACAACAATAATAGCCAACCTGCTCCTTTTCCTAAATAAAATACTTTAGCCATTATTAGGTGGTTTCAGCAGTGTAAAACATAACTATTGTGATATGAAAGAGTGTCATGAACAGTGTGGGAAGCAACTATGAGGACATCCCCTCAAAGGCATTTTCCTTTGAGGCCATTGCCTCCTTGTCTTACACAAAGAAGGATAACACCTGGACCGATTTCCCATACCAGTACAAAGAGCATCTGAAACGTTATTTTAAGCTACTGGAAAAATTATCCTCCCAAAGAACGTCAGCTTGGTGCTTATCGATAGTAATTTGAAATACGCAGGATGTCAGGGTGAACTATGTACTTCCGTCCTTACAGATAAAATATACTACGCGAGCTCAAAAGCGTTTATTCAAATGCCTCTCCTGAGAGGTTAACAGGGCTGCTGCTGCTAGAACATTCCGCGCGCTAGATGCAGAAAACCCAAGGAGCCTGTGGCTCTGCTGGAAGATTAAGGACTCTCAGCTCCCTGTGCCACTGCCGGTCCCCAGCGTCCCCATCAATCTCCCCAGCAGGCTGTGGGGGCATTGCTTTCTCGTTGCAGTTTTATAAACAGGAGGAAGTGAGCTATTGTTGCTACATACACTCAAGCCTGACTACAAAAAAGATAAATCCTTTAACTCTTCGGTGTCGGAGAATAGCAATCTGGCTAAATACTAAGAAATCAGAAAATGAGGTCACCAGGCACCCACAGAAATGAGTTCACAGACCAAGGGGCACCAGCGTATGCCTCGAGCTCCAAACATTGACTCTGCGTGGTGACATCACCACACATCAAAGGGACACCGGGAGGACCGGCACAAAGATTGTTTATCGATATGCATTATTTATTGTTGAAGATACATTGTCGATTCCATTTATGTTTCATTTCTGTTGTTTTCCTTTTGTGTGTGCGGCTCGTGTCAGAATTAATCATTCTTCTCCCCGTGGTCTCACGGCAGGTTGTTTGTGCCTCACTCTGTCTTGTGTTGTCACCAGGGTATATCAGCTGTTTTCAATCTGTTCTCTCCCCTGACTGCAGTCTGCACCGACTGGACAAAAGCCTGCATGAGAAACACCCCCACGGGTAGACTCAGGGTGGTGCCCCGTGCATACTTTAAAAGTTCCTTGCTAGCTATCTGACTATAATTTTGCATCTCAACACCACAAAGTGACTATAATCAATGATAGGTTATACTTTAAAATAACGAAAACGGTAAAATTAGAATGTTCCTAAAGCAAAGCAATGTTCAATGCCTGAGGTGATGGTACTGCAATCACCTTGATTTGATTAATTCACATTGGATGCCTGCATCAAAATATCCCATGTACCCCTATGAAGGTAGACAACTATTATATACCCATAATAGTTTAAAAAATTTTTTAAAAGCACAATTCTACAGGGATAACCTTCAGTCCACTCTGATGTGGACATTTTGGCCTGGCTATTTACCAGTGGGAGCAACACCACAAAAACCACAGAATGAGTGGCTTCCCTAAGTAGCATGCCATGGCCAGGTCTGTCTGTGTTCAGCTGCTACTGTCTCGGGTGGAGACATTGCAGCCGGAGCCCAAGTCATGCATTTGCCCCATGCTAGAAGAAGAAACCCTAATTCCTTGTTGTTCTCTTCATGGTTCTTACTTAAAAGAAGCCTGCCCCAGAGTTCAGTAAATGCCATTCAGGATGTCACTATGTCTGGAGTCTCCAAAAACATGCAGAAAGAGGAAGACGAGAGGGAAAACAAGACTTGCGTCTGCAAATAGAAATAACCTTGGGAAGGAACATGAAATAGTGTGTTTGCTAAGTGTGGGAGAAGGAACTGTCCCCAGGTGGCCCCATGCTCTGTCCTCTCAGCTTGGGATTCCCACATGACCTGCCCCAGCCAGCCAAGGAGCTGCAGGGCACACTCTTGGCCATCGGACCCGTGCTGTGCAAAGAAGCACGAGTACATGGGCACATTCAAGCCTGCGAGTGCACCCTTTAGAGGAAAATGACCTGAAAGAGTCCTGGCCCCTCCCCCCCCCCGACATTGACCAGTAAGGGTCATCTGCTTGAAAGTAGTGTGTGGAAGCTACAACTTTCAGGGAGAAATAAGATCCACAGGGCTATGAATGCCCTGATGAAGAAAATTGAGATGTTTTCTCTAGGGTTCAAAGGAAAGCTGAGCTCGCAAAGCACCCTGCAGCCCTGGTTGCCCGGTGCAGAGGGTATAAACAAGGACCTCCTCTGAAGAGTAAAATGACCATGGGATGCCCTAGACCCTGATGTCCTCTGTGCTCTCATGCTTTCCTTGGCACTTAAGGAAGGGACACTGCAAGGTGTCCTTGGCCATCTCCACCCATCTCTACTGCAGGGTTCCTCAGAGTTCCTCCAGGCGGTGGGTCCATCATTATCTTCCTGTTGGTGATACCACGATTAGCACCTGCCCACCGAGGCCCAGACCCCACCTGTCCAAAGGAAGATAAAACTCCATACACCTATCCCTATTACCGGTGGATAATGTTTCTAAAAATAGCATCAGTTAGCCACAAGACTGGTGACTCCTGGAACGACAGGTAACTGCCAGTCCCTGTTAATGTCGCCAAGTGGAATTGAAGGACCACAAACAGCCCTGAAAACGTGGGACAGAGCCCTGCCTGGCCACTTTGCAGAGGCAGCAGGCTACAGGAGTGCTTCCTGAGCTGTCTGCTGGTTTTCTAACTGTCACAGAGAGGAAATCAGAACAGGTTTACTAAATAACATCACAATTTTAGCATATATATGTGAGATATGATTTGGGGGCATTTTTAAAACTCTGCTACATAGAAAATGAAATGTGAAAATAATTGGAAGTATTTAAGGGTAAGTTTTTTACTTGGGTTTGTTGGTTGATTTAGACTAATTTCTGACATATAGAATTCTCTGTGATGATAGAAATTGTTCTGGTCTGTCTAACATTGTAACCACTGCTCATATGCAGCTGTTGAGCATGTGAGATTTGGCTAGTGTGACTGTGGAATCTGATTTCTAATTTTAAATAATTTAAATATCTGTAGACTCGTGGGTTCTGGTTCTAAGTAAGATAGAATTAGCATATATATCCTGTGCTTTCACTATATGAAGCTATAAAATCTGGACAGAAAGCAGCTATGTGTGGACTCTGAAAAGTAGTAACAATTTGGAAGAGAACAGCATTTGAAGTATCATCAAATCATTGGTAAGTTTACCAATTGTTTTTCTTCCAGTATTTCTCAGCAAGGACACAATGAAGCCCAAAACCTAGAAGTAGGCATTGGGACAAACAGAATTCCAGGGGACATCCTGTAGTCTAGCCTGAGAAGTAAGAAAGGGGTCTCTTAATGCTTGAGTGTGGCCAGAGAAATACCCTGCATTGTATCTCTGATTTCAAGAATTGCATTGGTTCAAGAGCTTTTCTCTCTAATCAGATACAAGGACACCATCAGGTAGGGGCAGTCACCTACTTATCTTTGTCCTCTTGATGTTTGGTGTTGGACTTGAGCACAGCCGCAGAAAGTGCAGTGTAGCAAAAAAAAAGAAAACTAAATCCCCCTCTTTCTGTCCAGAAGATAAAAAAGGGAAGGGATCTCAAGAAAATCATAAAGTAATGGGATGGTAATAGGGAGGAAAGAATGCATGAAATCTGCAGAACAAAGTTATTTATAAACTCCTGGGTTCAACCCTGAGCTACACTTTCATGGACCTGACCATACACAGCATAAATAGATTTTGAAAACTAAACTAACGTCCATGTCTCAGTTGGTTACTGATGGTGAACATAGGACAAACCCAAATACCATTGCAAGGGCTTTGAAAATGGCATTGCCATCAGGGCCAAATTCCACAGCAAAATGGTCAAACCTTGTGGCCTGAGCAAAATTTTGTAGATTGCCTACTAAAACAAAAGTATCAGCAATATCTATAGGATTGAAACAAGAGCCACCATCAAATAACATATTGCAAATGTTGAAGATACAATCCAAAATCACTAACCAGGAAAGTCTCAATTTGTGTGGGAAAGATAATTAAAAAAAAAAATGCCAAGATGACACAGATACTGAAATTTTCTAAAACAGACTTTAAAGCAGCTATTATAAAAATGCTTCAACAAGTGAAACACTCTTCTAGTGAATAGAATCGAATACAAAGGAGAACTAAATTGAAAATTTTAAACCGAGAAATACAATAAACTGAAATTAAAAACCCACTGAATGAACTCAAGAGGCAAATAAAAATGACAGAGATAAGAGTCTGTGATCTTGACTATAGTCAATAAAAATTGTCTAATTTGAACAGCAGAAATAAACTGACAAATAAGTGATAATGAGTAAAGTCACAGAAACCTGCTGAATGGTACTAACAGGTGTAACATTCCTAGAACATGAGAAGAAAGAACACAGAATTCAGCTCACTTACACGTGCAAGCACACACATGAAGAAATATTAGCTGGAAACTTTACAAATTTGGCAGAAGATATAAATCTACAGGTTCAAGAAGCTTATGCTCTCTAAACAAGAGCAATACATGACTATGCACATCTGCATCAAACTGCTAAAAACTAGAGATAAGAAAAATTCTTGAAGGTAGAGAAAAATGGGACATTACTTCTGGGGGATTGCAGGGGAATGCTTCACGTGTCATTAAAAAAAATCAAAGGAAGACAGAACGAAATGGAACATTTTTAAAGTGTTTAAAATGTTGTGGAATTTATTTGTTTTATGTTTTTTAAAGTACAGTCATTTAGGAGTTCCATACCCAGGGATGTGTCATACAGGAATGAAAGTAAAATAAAAAAAAATTCAACTGAAGGAAAAATAATTTGTTATTCTAAAAAAAAATTGTGAAACAATGTTCTACTGACAAATTATTCCAAGAGGAAACTTGGAATATCCGGAATGAAGAAAGAGCAGAAATGATAATTATCTGGGTAAATATAATAAACTGCTCTTATCCTCCTGAATTTTTAAAAATATTTTGGAGAGTTGAAACAAAAATTATAGCATTGTCCAGTGGAATTTCTAGTCTACATGGATGTCATATATAAGACAATTGTATAATAAAGGACAGAAAGTGAAGGGATTAGAGGGTGAAAGAATTCCCACATTCCACTTGGAGTTGCAAAATATTCATTCTAGGCAGACTATAAAAAGTTAAGTACTTTCATTGCAATCCTTAACATAACCACTAATAGATAAACACAAGTTTTCAGGGAAAGGGAAAATACTATAGGTCAGGAACTTGGATCAAAATGAAGAGCACAAAAGGATTAAATGAAGGACGATGTCAGTATTAAAAGTAATATTGATTAAAACATGTAAAAGAATGGAACAAGATATAGCACGCAGACACTAATCAAAAGAAATCTAAAGTGGTCATGTTAAAAATCAGACAAAGTAAACTTTAGGACAAAGAAAATCGCCAGGATTAAAAAGAGATAAAAAGCTTAATTCACTAAGAAGACAAAACAATCCTAAATGTGGATGATTGTGTTTCTCTGGAGAACCCTGACTAATACAATACAAATGACTAAGTGGAGTTTTTTTTCTAAGAATGCAAGGTTGTTTCAATATTAGAAAATCAATGGAATATATATTACTAACAGTTTAATAAAGAAAAAAATTATTATACCAATTGGGGCAGAAAAATCAGCTGGCCGTGTGTCAATGTTGACAATTCATAATAAAAACTATCAGCTAATATTAACGAACCCACAAGGGGGGTTCTCTCTGTTGATTGCCACACAGAAAGCTAATTACTGAAACAAGGAGGATTGTCAAGGAAGAAAGGATTTATTGCAGAGGACTCACCAACCTGGAGGTGGGAGGAATGGACTGCCTCAAATCTACCTCCCCAACAAACGGGATCAGGGTTTTTTCTGGAGGTGAGATGAATAATGTATGAAGGAAGTGAGCATCATTGCATGTTTGGTGCAGAGTGCAGGGCATGGTGAGTAAGTCCCTTCCAGGGCAGGGATTTTAGTAGTATAATGAGCTAGGAGTTAACATGGGTCATTGTTTCAGGGTTGTGAGCAGGCGGGTTGCAGGGAATAGGCTGCTCAGCAGGTCCTTGAGCACGATCTGTGGTGGGGTGTCATTTATGTTGACTTCTCCATCCAAACAGGTGGTGTAAGTCTTTGTAGTTATCTAGTAGCTGCTAGGAGGCTCTGCCATGTCTAGGAAAGTAACTCAAAAGCGAATGCATCAGTGCAACAGAAAGTTACAAAGTTCTGGGCAGCAAATCTTATTTGCCTGGGAACTTGAAACATATGAGAACTATTTTTTAAAAAAAACTATATTAAAAAGTTTTCTTGCTTATGGAGCACATTACACTAATTTGGAAAAGAAAGGAACTTCCTCAAGTCCAGTGAAAAACATCTTTTAAAAAAATGTATAGCTAGCATGATATTTAATGGCAGAAGACTGCATGTGTTCCCATTAACACAGAAACAATGCAAGAAGTCTACTGTGTATTCCCATCACTCCTATTCAACATTGCACTGGAAGTTTTAACCAGTGTACGGAAGCATAAAAAATAAAAGACTTTCAGATTGGGAAGGAAGAGATAAAATTGGCCTCATTTATAGACAACACCATTGTCTATGCAGAGAATTCCAAGAAATCTACCAAAAAACTTCTAGATATGATAAGTGAACTTAGCAAAGTTTAATGCTACAAGTGCAGTATACACTCGGGAATCAATTGCATGTCTATATTCTAGCAATGAACACTTCATAAAAATACCATTTACTATAGCTCCAAATGGAATGAAATAGCCATAAAACTAATAAAACATGTACAGGATCTATATGTTGAAAACTATAAAACAATGATGAACTAAATCAACAAAGACTTTAATAAACAGAAAGGCATACTGCGCTTATGGAAAAGAAGACCTAACTGAGAAAAAATGTCAGTTATTCCTATAGATTTCATGCAATTACAATCAAAATTGAAACAGATGTTTTGTACAGAAACAGACAAGCTGATTATGATTTTTTAATGAAATGACAAAGAGATTAGAATAACCCAAAAACTTTTTTAAAAGAAGAATCAAGTTAGATAACTCATATTCCCCAATTTTTAAGGTTTACTGTCATGTTTCAGTAATCTTGAGAGTGTAGTCTTGGTGAAAGTATAGACACATAGATCAAGCGAACAGAATAAAGCATTCAAAAATAGACCCACACAGATTCATATGGCTATTTTAGACAAAGGTACACTAGGCAATTCAATGGGAAAATAATAACGGATTCTTCAACAAATGGTATTAGACCCTGCAGATGTAGAAACTCCTAAAATGGAATTATAATAACCAAAACTGATAAATCTGTAGATTTGTTTTTAATGACAGGTTGTATGCTGCCAAATAAAATAATGTTAAAAAAAAGTGTGTGTGTTTAGAAGAAAGCAACAAAGGTTTTATTTTTCCTATTTTCAAATGGTACTTTAGTCCAGAGGAAATTATTGTGATTCATAACACTTATAAAATCGAATACCCAATGAACACAGGCAATCAAGTATGCCCATACCCACATCATATATGTTTTATCTAAATCATCACAAATTTAATATTTTCCAAAAGTAAAATATTTTGTACACTAGATTCCACTATTTTTTGCTTCATTTTCACCATTTATGCTCTCTTTTAGAAATACTTGAGAGTTATCTCATATTTTTTCTGCCAACCTTCTAAATGTTTATGTGAGACAATAATAAGGAAAGGGGCAATGATGGCAGTGGGGGAAGCTATATCCCAGTCTTGGCTCTGTCACCTTCAAGCTGGATAACTCTGAGTGACCCCTCCTTCTCACTGGGCCTTCAATTAACCATTTAGAAAAAATAATAGCACAGAATTCATAGTATTCAAGTTCTCCTCCAGCTCAAAAAGTTCCATGATTCTGTAGCTATCACTCCTGGAACCTCTGACAATCTCCTTTAAGCAATATTCTGGTCAGGAAGCTTTTTGCAAAGTGTGAGGAGGTGTTTAACGTTTCTGTAGAAAACCCATCAGTGGAAATAATTCGATTTGCAAAGCATCCGTGGAGCCCCACTGTGAATGAGGCATTTTCATAGCCACTGGGAAAGATGATAGTTGAAGAAGGCACATTTTCTGGTCTCTCCATAATACAAAACCAGAAGGAAACAGCTAAAATAAAAAGTTTAAAATCTGATGGGAATAGTTAAGTCAACTGGAGCAGCAGGGAGTGTTGAGATCAGGGAAGTCCATGATGACCAATTTTCTTGGAACTCAATATTTGCACTGTTTTGTGAATGCTGCTTTAAATAAGACCACATAGGTAAAACTTATAACTTATTAAACTAGTTTTACGCCCAGTGCTATTTCTTTCACAAGGGAACTGAGCGAGAGAAGGTGAACATTATTAGTTCCATTTAAATTGGTGGAAAGTGAGAGCTGGAGAGTTTACCCATGATGAAGCTTTGCTAGTAGTTTCAAGGACATGGACAAGCAGGAGTTCCAACAAAACAGGGACAGGCGTGGAACAGGCACCCCACGCCCAGGTGCTTCCTTTTCCTTTAGGACTTTCTCTGGCTAGAAAAGACAAAGTCTCTGAGATAAGTGGGATATGATCACACACAGGAGGGAATGCTTGGTTATGGTGCAATTCCACTTTATAGCCCTGCCTACCCAATCTTTTTCAGGAAGCCATTCTTCATAAATCCAAAAATTCCTGGGGCTATTTGCTACATGCAATCCCTGACCAGGGACAGCCTAGTAAAGACAATCAATTGATGCCGATATGGCAATAATTAATTATGTTCCTGTTGTATATAATTTATTTTATTTCGCTCATGCTTGCAATAGTCATGTGAGGTCTTTGTTATACCCATTTTAAAGACGAGAAAATGCAAGTGCCAGTAACTTAAGTGACACAGCCAGAGGCCACAGTGTTTAGCCGAGGGCAGGGCTGAGTTTGAAAGTAGATTTGTCTTCCAATCACATTGCGATTTTGCTGTAAATGCAAAGTTTTCTGTGTATGTCCTGGTCTGCAGCAGGAAGGAAGAAGGAGTGAGTCCTGCAGGACTGGTCCTTGCCTGAACAGCCTTGGAACAGAAGGGGCATGTAGAGGTGTTGGAGGAATTGTTGTTTCCTCTTTTGGAATAATTTGGTATTCACACAAACAGAGCAGTCCCCCTGGACCTAAAAACCCTAATGCACATACATTCCATCCTCACCCCCAATGAGTTTGAACACAGGAAAAATTGGCACTAGTGCGTTTTTGCCCCTGCAGTGCTTTCTCTAAATATGAAGGAGATTCATTATAGTAGTTGTCTATTTAATCACTAGATTGGGGCTACTAGCCTTAATTTTACTTGGTAGGTCTTGACGTGAGTTTTGGAATCACAAGATATAAGTAATAAATAATAGGTCGATAGTATGGTCTTCAAAAAAAAAAAAAAAAACTCATGCAAGGTTGGGGCTAATTTTATGATGTGGGTCTTTAACAGTCCTGGAGCTAGTCACCCTGTGGAGAACTCTGTGGGACTTACTTTTTTTCCCTTTGATGTGGACCATTTCATTCTGTGCTCCATTTTCCAACTCAGTGTATTTTATAATGATATCCATCATGTCTGTTTGTCAGTTTATGGCAGCTTAAAAAATTGCCTCAAGGCCAGTAATGAGAAGAAATCTTTCTCACTTCCTGTAGATTGTTTTATGGGCTTCACAGTTTTCTGCACCAAATAATAAAAAATAACATTGCTTTCAAAACTGTCCTTCATTTTGCCTCTTTTTCATTCCCTTTTAATTCTTTATGGTTTATTTCCCTTTGCTTTTACTGTGTTTGTTCTACTGTGTTTTAGTTCATAATTAACAAGATGTAGAAGACAAGGACATATCCTCAAAATGGGAAGTTTTTCAAAGCCTTTATTTTAGCTGGCTTTTAATCCAACATAAAGGAAACTATCTGGAGTGTTTAGTGAGTGAGTGCGTGTGTGTGTGTGTGTGTGTGTGTGTGTGTGTGTGTGTGTGTATAATGTTCCTTAAGAGAGTCCACACTTTGAGAACTATTCTTTGAAGTAGAGAAATCAATTCAATACGTGCTAGGGATGAGGGTGGATACTTAGCTGAGTTCTCATGACACTGCAAGCTAACTTTAATATGAAAAGAAACCTGTAGATTCCTCAGCAATTATATTAGCACCTGGAAGTGCCAATAAGTCTTGAAAAGGTCAGTTATTTCTACTGTTATTAAAAAAATGTTGGTGATGGTCACAGATGTTGGAGAATTTTCCAGGATAACATATATTTTACTCTGTCTTTTTTTTTTCATCTTAAATCCCTGCCCGTCTTTAAAACATCAAGTTGTGTGATAATTCCATGCTCGAATTACCATTTAGCAGTGCTTGACATTTCCCAGAACATTGCTTTCACTGCCATTCTGTCATGCAAAAGCTTTAAGCCCCCTCCTGAAGTCAGCAGGCGGATGATAAATTGCTCTAAGACAAATATTTTCTAAAGAATATTCCCAGATCTTCCCTTTTCTGGGGACCGGCTGTAGTTAGCATGCTTTATCAGCTATCCATTCTTAATTATCCAGCACTTAACAGGGAAAAAGTAGAAAACCAGTCTTTCATAATTGAAAATAGTGACTAGGTAAAATTTTTTATTTGTTTTTGACCTCAATCCCATACTGATTTGAAGGAATGAATGAATGAGTAGATGGATGGATAGATAATATAGGTATAATTGCTCTTCTGGGAAAAGCTTAGCTTTTAAACTAAACTGGAAAGCACACTGGTGTATAAGAACTGCAATTCCCCACCTGAAACTTTTCTGTTCCTCACTCCTTGAAAGGAATAGTCGGAATCATCTTTCACCCTGCTGAACAGCACCAGCCTATGCTAAACTTTCCTTTTCCTTAATGCCCATACTGATTTGCTTGTGTTTTCCCTGGGATCAGGGAAGAAATCTTATAAACTTCAATTCCATTGATCTCCGGATGTCCATTTCCCTATCACACTTTATACCTAGAAGAATAAAGAAGAGAAAAATTTATAAAACTGTTAGGTAATGGGCCCTATTGTAAGGAAAATTAAATTGTTTTTAAAATGTAGTTGGAAAGAAAGTCAATATAACTGAAAAAAAATTGAGATATAGGTCTACATTTGACTGTCCATTTAGGCACAAAATGCCATCAAGACCAAGATAGAGTCAGTGTCCTACAGAAAAATAGCAATACAGGCCCAGAGAGCTGGGGGAGAATGCTCTTCATAATATACAATGACTTTTGTATGGATCTGGATTCATTGAGTTCTAGAAAGGTAAAGAGAAGAGTCTATGTCTGCCCAGGACTCATCAATGGAAAACAAGAGAGAACTGAGCCAGAACTCTATTGTGCCAAGAATAAAATAATATAATGCCTGGCATCGACAAAAGCCTATATACAGGCAGACCAAACTGCAAGTTTGGTCCTAGACCACGACAGTAAAATGAATACAGCAATAATGAATCACACACACTTTTTAGTTTCCAAGTATGTACAAAAGTCATGTTTACATTATGGTATAGTTTATTTAGTGTTCAATAGCCTTGATGTCCAAAAAAATGCACATACCTTCATTGAAAGATATTTAGTTAAAAAATGTTAATGATCATCTGAGCCCAGCAAATCATCATCTTTTTTGCTGATAGTCTTGCCTCAATGTTGACGGCCACTAACTGTGACAATTGCTAAAGGTTGGAGTGGCTGTGGCCATTTCTTGGAATAAGACAACAGTGAAATTAGCCACGTTGGTTGACTCTTCCTCTCATGAAATATTTCTCTCTAGCATGTGATGCTGTTGTATAGCAACTTATCCACAGTAGAATTTCTTTCAAAATTGAAGTCCTCTCAAATCCTGCTACTGCATTATCCACTAAGTTTATGTAATATTTTAAATCCTTTGTTGCCATTTCAATAAACTTCACAGAATCTTCACCAGGAGTAGATTCCATCTCAAGAAACCACTTTCTTTACTCTCCAGGAGAAACAACTCCTCATCCATTCAAGTTTTATCCATGAGATGGCAGCAATTCAGTCACATCTCTGGGCTTCTAATTCTAGTTCTTTTGCTATTCCCAACACATCTGCAGGTACTTCCTTCACTGAAATCTCCTGAACCCCTCAAAGTCTTCAAAGAATGTTGAAGTCAACTTCTCTCAAAATGTGGATATGTTGGCCACCTACCCATGGATAACAAATACTCTTAGTGGCATTCAGAAAGGTGAATTATTTCCAAAAGGTTTTCAATTTTCCTTGCCTAGACCCATCAGAGGAATCACTATCTATGGTAGTTACAGCCTTACAAAATTTATTTCTTAAACAATAAAACTGGAAAGTCAAAATTACTTATTGATCTATGGGCTACAGAATAGCTACTGTGTTAGGAGACATGAAAACAGCATTAATCTCCTTGTGCATCTTCATCAGAGCTCTTGGGGTACCAGGTGCATTGTCAGTGAGAAGTAATATTTTGAAAGTATTCTTTTTTTTTTTCTGAGTAGTAGGTCTCCATAGCAAGATGAAAATATTCAGTAAACAATGCTGTCAATAGATGAGCTGACATCCAGTCTTTGTTGTTCCACTTCTAGAGCATAGGCAGAGTAGATTCAGCATAATTCTGTAGTGTCCTAGGATTTGGGGAATGGTAAACAAGCATTAGGCTTCAACATAATGTCCCCAGCTACATTAGCCCCTAACAAGAGAGTCAGCCTATTCTTGGAAACTTTGAAGCCAAGGAAATCGTAGATGACATCTTCTTCCAACAGAAGGTTGTTTTGTCTATGTTGAAAATCTGTTGTTTAGTGTAGCCACCTTCATGAATGATGTTAGCTAGATTTTCTGGATAACTTGCTAAAGCTTCTCCATTAGCACTTACCGCTTCACCTTGTGTTTTTGTTATAAAGTTGGCTTCTTTCTTTGAACCTCAGGAACCAACCCCTGATAGCTTTGAACATTTCTTCTGCAGCCTCCTCATCTCTGTCAGCCTTCATAGAATTGAAGAGAGTTAGGGCCTTTCTCGGAATTAGGCTTTGGCTTAAAGGAATGTTGTGGTTTGTTTGATCTTCTATCCAGACTATTAAAACTTTCTCCATATCTGCAACAGGCTGTTTCACTTTCTTATCATTTGTGTGTTCACTGGAGCTGCCCCTTTAATTTCCTTTAAGAACTTTTCCTTTGCATTCACAACCTGGCTAACTGTTTGGCATAAGAGGCCTTAGCTTTTGGCCTCTCTTGGCTTCTGACATGCCTTCCTTGCTAAACATAATCATTTCAAGCTTTTGATTTAAGTGAGAGATATGTGACTCTTCCTTTCACTTGAACACTTAGAGGCCATTATAGGATTATTAATTGGCCTAGCTTCAATATTGCTGTATCTTATGGAATAGGGAGACACAAGGAGAAGGAAAGAGATAGGGTAACACATGGTGGTGGAGCAGTAATAACACACATAACATTTATCAGTTCAGTTAGCCATCTTAAATGGGTATGGTTAGAGGTGCCCCAAAGCAATTACAATAGTAACATCAAAGATCACTGAGCACAGATCACCAGAAAACATATTAAATAATAAATTTTTTATTATTTTTAAAAACATAATAAATTTTTAATAATAATAAAAATGTTTGAAATATTGTGAGAATTACCAAAATGTGACACAGACACGAAGTGATCACATGCTGTTGGAAATATCATGCTAATAGATTTTCTTGATGCAGCATTGCCTCAAACCTTCAATTTGTGTAAAAAAATTGCAATAATACCTCTGAAGCTCAATAAAGCAAACAGCAATAAAACAAAGTATGCATATATATATTTCTGGTCTTAGTTCCAGCTGCTCTAACATAGTACTAGAGACTCAGTGGCTCGAATAACAAATATTTATTTCTCCCGGTTCTAGAGGCTTTGAAGTCCAAGACCAAGGTGCTGGCAGAGCTGATGTCTGGTGCGGACCCATTTCCTAGTTCGCAGATAACCATCTCCTTATTGCATCCTCACATGGTGAGAAGACAGCTACTAGGTTTCTGGACTCTTCTTATAAGGGCACTAATCTCATTCATGTGGGTTCCATCCTCATGACCCAATTACTTCCCAGAGGCGCCATCTCCAAATGTCATTACCTTGGAATTAGAGTTTCAACATATGAATTTGAGGGCCATTCACCCCATTGATACATATACATAGATAGATAGATAGATAGATAGATAGATAGATAGATAGATAGATAGATATAGAGATATATATAGTCTGTCCGGAAAGTATCCAGCCATGTAATAGGAAAAATAGAGACATTTATCACATACAATACAAGATACAAGAAACATTGTGCATGGGACAATGGCACCTCAGTCCCCTTCAATGTAGGCACCTTGGGACCTCATAGTTCTCCCAGTTTCTCTTAACCTAATCCGTACACGTTCAACATTCTCAGGTTTCCTGCTTGTATCAGGCCTTCCAGAACGTGGATCACTTTCCACAGATTCTTGACCCTCTTTGAAGCATTTGTGCCACACTTTTATTTGCACTGCGCTCATTTTATCATCCCCAAAAGCCTTCTGAATCATACGAAACTCTTTATATTAACAATGACTGGATACTTTCTGGATTGATCTCTCTCTTTCTGTGTGTGTGTGGGGGGGGGGGTAATCTTTAATTCTTAAACATTTTTGAAAACTAAGTCTCTCAACATTTTGAGAAAACTGAGGCCACTTAGCACCTCACCCACCCACTCATCACATTTTAGTCTTTCTCTCCTTTTCTTCCATTTTCTTTCTGTTACACACAAATTACTACTCACATATTTTTGTCTTTATTCAGTAGAAAGGAAATTTGCTTATCCTAGTGAAAGTTCTGTTTTTGTGTTTCTAAGTCAGTAGGGTATATTAAAAGTAATTGTTTCACAAGAAAGCTTTGTCGGTTGGGTGTGGGATCCCCAGGAGCAAAAACCCAGACTCGTATTGAGTACCTCATCAGTCACCGTGATCGGGAAATAGCGATAACAAGCCGAGAACAGGCTCCACACACTGCCCACAGCAGCAGGACACAGCAGGCCCCTCTGCTGGGTGCTTTTGCTTACACCGAGAAAAGGAGATTGTAGCCAATTTGTGACTTTAGAAGACCACATATTCATCCAGTAATTCATCGTGCTTTGGGCGGCCATCTAATGTTGCTTCCAGGCTTTTCTGGTGGTGGCCTGTGCAGTGACATTTGGGTGGGTCACAAGGACACTGGCAAGGCCAGGGAAGGGCAGGGGCAGCTCAAGGAAGTAAAATGACCTCCTCTCAGACCTTCATCCTGCCCAGAGTCACATTAAAGCTGCCTCACTCTTTGCAAAATGGTCCCTGCTGAGAAGTGTTGCTAATTGATCCACAAAGGACTGTAGATGCTACTTGAAGAAATGTCTCCCTAGTCTCAGTTTCGGGGCCATTGGATTAAAATGAAGCGGATTATTTTTCTGAACATCTCAAAGGTCTTAATGCCCTGAGGCTCCAGGTGTGAGATTTGTTAGCTTTTCTCACCCTCTTCTAAACAAAGGATCCTTCATTTGTGTGTGATCTCACGGTTTTTGCAAATAACACACTTGTAGAACTTTGGTTTTAGGTGGCAGCTCCTAAAGGTATTTATATTTTAGATCATCTCTAGATACAAGTAGCAAGACACTTTTATAATAATACCAATAGCTATTATTTAGAATACGGTAGTATGCTGGATGCTATTTGCTATTGACTGAATTTTTGTGGCCCTCCCCTCAAATTTCTATGTTGAAACATTCACCTCCAACATGATAGTATTTATAGGTGGAGCCTTTGGAAGGTAATTAGGATTAGATGAGTTCCTGAGGGTGGGTCTCTCATGCTGGCATTGATGCCCTTTTAAAAAGAGGAGGAAACATGGGATCTTCCCTCTTTCTTTCTCACTTCATGCATGCAGCAGGGAAAGGCCATGTGAGGACGCAACCAGGAAGAGGGCACCTGATCTCTGACTTCCATCCTCAGAGCCATCAGAAATAAGTATTGTTTAAGTCATCCGGCCTATGGCAATTTGCTGTAGCAGCCCTAACCAACTAAGACACAGGTCTAAGCAATTTAATTCTTACAGTAAAATAGGTAAGGAAAATGAAATACATGCAACATAAGTCACTTGTACAAGGTCACAGAACTGTTGAGTGGCACAACCAAGATTCAGGGGCAGGCTGTCTGACATCATATATTTGTAGACATGACAAATGTTGGGAAGGACCGTTCAGCTGGGTTCCATGGACATTGCCATGGTGATGTGAACGTAAGGGCTTTATTGGAGAATGCTCCCAGAACAACACTATGAGATGCAGGGTTGAGAGAAGGAAAAGTTGAACAGCAATGCAGACATGGCAGAAGCTTTAGCCAATGTGATGGGGAGCACCAGAGCTAGGGTGACCTTATGAAGATGTTCCAAATTAAGGGGAAAAAGCCAGAGTTTATAACCCCCTCCTCCATGGAGCCATCATTGGATGTAGGTTGTCTACACAGGGATATGATATAATCTTGAGTGGTGCAGCCCCCTTTGGTTGGGGGAAGCACTTGAAAAGGGACAGCTGGGAGCCATTAGCAGCTGCTATTCCCAGCAGCTAGAAGTGACAAATCTGTTTGTAAAGGAGTGATCGTAGTAGTGCAACATGGCATCACCTGCATACGGGACCATCAATGGGGACAATTTACCAAATCAAAGAGATTAAGGAAAGGTGTTCCTCAAGAAACAATGATAGCTCTGCTCTCTAAAGGAAGGGAGGAATTTAACCAGGCAAGAAGAGTAAAGAGGCTTTCTAGGGTGAGGAGGAAGCACTTGCAAATAATTTTTGAAATGATTAACAGGTTGTGTTCGAGAAGTTTCAAAGCCAGTGTGGCCAAAGCAGAAAACAGAGTGGATGCTTGATGCAGGCTGGGACCAGGTCATGCAGAGCATTTTATGCAAAGGTAAGGATGTCACCTTTATCCAAAGAACAGTGGGAAACTTTTGAACCATTTTAAGTGCAGGGGTGGCCATGATAAGCTTTGTGTCTCAAAAGATTGTTCTGACTCAGGGAATGAGAGGTTGGAGGTGACGTGGAGAAACGGGCAGGTTATTTTTCTATCATCCCTACAAAAGAGATGATGTTTGCTTGAACAAGGTGGCATTGGAAGGGAAAAGCAGGTGACAGCAGAGATGGAAAGAGATGGAAGAAAAGGAGGTATTGAGGTATATGGTTCTCAGGACTCTAAATTTGTGCTGCTGGGAAGAGGAACAGGATTTTTACTATGATGGGTCAATAGAAAGAGGGAGTTTCACTGAATCATTGAAGATGAGAAGAACCCCGTTGTGTAATGCTGACTCGCTTTCCCCTTGAGATGAATGGTCACAGGGACACGTGGCTCTTAAATGCACAGAAAGCCTAGGTTTCATGGACAGATGTGAGTGTTCTGTGAGCAGTACACAACTAAAGCCAAGTGCATGAATGAGACCACTGAGAGACTGGACAAAGTGAGAAGGAAGGAATCCCAGTAAGAGCCATGAGGAACATTTGAAGACATAAACCTGGGGATGAGTGTGTAAAGGACAGAGGGAGAGAAGGGTACGTGGCAGGAGGCAAACAAGGCAAGACAGAGTTGCAGGCAGAGAGTAGGCATCAGCGTGAAATACTGTGGGGACGTCAAGTACAATGGGACTGAAAATGCCCAGTTGACTCGGGCACTGATGCTCCTGGGAGCCTCAGTGAAGCTGCCCCGGTGGAGTGATGGGTACAGAAGACACGTTAGACTGCACTGTACTGAGTGGGTAGAGAGAAAGGGAAGACCTCATAGCACTCACTCAAGACGTGTGGACTCAGGTAGGGCAAAGCTCTAACAAGAGAGTGGCATTGAGGAAGACTATTTCTGTTTTTCTTTGAATCACATGAAAAACCTGGACATGTGTAGAGGCTGGTGGGAAGGACCCAACTGAGTGGGAGAAGATGAATGCACAAGAAGAGCAGAGAGAATCAATAGGTTAAACCCTCTCAGCCAAGGGAGGGGTGGGCAGACAGGTGCCTCCTAGAGCCGCCCAGGAGAGGGAGAGGACAGAAGTACAAATTAAAGTAAGTTTCAACACGTGGGATCCAGACGATGTGAGCCCACCTCTGACTTTCTCTGTGAAGGGAAGTCAGGGTCAGATTGACACCATGGATGCTTATTTAACTCGTTTGGATTAGATTACAATGGATTGGATCTGAGAGGAAAATTGACCCAAATGAAATAAGAAGAATAAATCAGAACATTAAAAAAAAAAAGTGAAGAGGCACCCAGAAAAAGAATGAACTAAATTGAACCCAGAAAGTTATAGAAAAGAATGATCAACTCCGAATTGTTTTTCCCTGTACCTATTCAGAGCTTCATGGCATCGCATTTAGCAAACCATGGGAGCCTGCTGTTGGGTAGCTCACACGAACAATAAGAACAAAATCTTAGATCATCGCCCCTAACTGTTGCAACTTTTACTAAAAAACTAAATCAGCATTTCTTAAAGTAGCTAGTTTTGAAAGACATAGAATGAATTGTTCTCTAGGGCCTGTTTAAGAATTTGGAGAAAATATAAGGCAATTTACAAAGCAATAAGCTATTTTACTCAGCAGTCTGGCCATCTCAAAATGCATCCTGCTCCAGCTTTCAACTCTGGCTCCTGCATCTTCGCTTTTCATCACTGAGAAATAACATTGTAATGCTTCTCTCCAAATGAATGTGTTACTGGCCAAGTCCATAGTGGGGAAAGAATAAATTGGAAAATACATTTAAGCTTCTTTGTATACTTCCTGATGGCAGATTAGTTTAATGTGTACAGCTAAAATAGTTTAACTTGAAGAATTTAACACTTGAAAATATGTAGTGAGTTTAGGCTCTTATTAAGAAATATAACTAAAAAGTGCACCAATACCTGTAATCCAGGTGCAGCTGTTAGGACTAAAAACTGTGTTTGACATTGAATTTAATATTTTATTTTATGACAAGTCATATTTCTCAGTAATAATGCTCTCCATTCTCAAATATTGATTCATACTTTTAAATTATTTGTAACGTAGTGAATTCAAAGAAGTTAAAAATAATCATTTCAGATTTCCATAGAAATTTTAAAAATGTATTTAAGACCCTTGGAAATACTTTTTATTTTCTTCCAGAGTAAGCCTAAACAATGTTTAAATATCTGAATTAAATCTATTAAACATTGTGTTATAAATATTTGGCTAACAAAAATATAAATCATAATATTAAAAACAAGCAGGATCAAGATGATGGATTGAACACCCTAAGACTTTCATCTCTTCTCAAATTCCATTAAAATGAAAATGACCATACATGGACCTTAAAAGGATGAAATTGATTCTCAAGTAGCTTAACTGCCTACCCCAACAAATTCCAACATTTTTTAAAAGGGAAATAAACGTTAAGCACTGAAAAAATTTACAAATTATACAGTGTCCAATGGCCAATAACAATTACTGGACATGAAAAAAGCAGGACAATGTGATCTGTATCAGGAAGGGAAAAGTCTTTCCATGAAAGACCATAAATGACTGAGATGATAAAACTTGTTAAAAAAATTTAAAAGCCTTTTCTAAGTATAAAAGTTGAGAATTTGAAGAAAAACATAAAAATAATGAAAAATATATATAAACAAGAACCAAGTGGGACTTCTAAAGATGAAAAATGCAAGCTCTGAAATGAATAGCTCATTCGATGTGTTTAACAGCAGATTAGATACTTGAGAGAGACAAGATCAGTGAACTTGAAGTCAAGCTGCAGAAACTACCCAAAGCCTTCGAGATTCTTTCAGCTTTCCCATTGGAGTTTTAGGGAGCCCAGAAACAACATTAAGAAGTCAATATATTCTTCCGGAGAGATCACATGGTGAAACCACATAGAGATGGTACCTGGAGAGGAAAAGCTGAG